>JAJLTH010000030.1:0-134063 GCA_030568035.1 Tetrapisispora nanseiensis | reverse complement strand
GCTCAGAATCTGAAGAAGCCAAATCAGACATCCCTATAGAACTGCTTGATGGTTGTAGACTCTTACATGGGACATGTTGTGAATTTTTAAGACATTTTTATATACATTTCCAAAGTGGTGAAGTGAAACAAGCAGCATCTGTCAAAAAAATGTATGACCATCTAAAGGAGTGTAGAATGAAAGTTAAAGAATTATTGTCTGATGTTCATAAGGGGGATGGTGAGGCAATGGCTAACTCTTGCACCGCTTATTTGAACCCAGTTTTATCTTCAATCAATAGAGCAATTACAAAATATGATGATATTGCTAAATCAATTATTAAAAATTAATACCACTTTTATGTAATTATTAATAGGCATTAACCATATATATATTATATACCGCGCATAACTATAGATATCTGTATGTTAACCTAATCTATTCTATGTACTCAACGTTCGCCTTTATCCATATCTTCTCTTGATCTCATTCTGGATTTCTTACCCTTACCTTTTGCTTGTTTTTCTTTGTTTCTTCTATTCATTTCCATTACAACTTCACCATTTGCTTTATCTACTGAATCCCTGAACATCATGATAGCATTTTTATCAACGTTCTCCTTTGGTAATTTTTTACCCAAAACATCCTCGATTCTTAATATAAGTTCAAGGTCATATTGAGATACTAAAGAAATGGATTTACCAGACCTACCAGCTCTGGCAGTTCTACCAACACGATGAATGTAGGATTTGGAATCTACAGGAATATCATAATTAATAACAATATCAACAGATGGTATATCTAAACCTCTAGCTGCAACGTCGGTAGCTACTAATATAGATCTCTTACCTGCCTTAAATAAATCCAAGGCACCTGTTCTCTGGTTTTGATTTAGATCACCGTGTAATGCAGTCGAACTAAATTCCAGTAAATTTGACAATGCAGATATCCTTTCAGCGTTGGCTTTTGTTCTGGTGAATATAATAATACTTTTACCAATGAACTCATTCAACAAATATATTAAATACGTATTTTTCAAACCACCTGGCACCACTATCAATGTCTGCACTAAAGTATCTACTGTTTGATACTTGTTAGATACTGCACATTTTACTGGGTTTGTCAAACTGGCTCTCTGTAATTTTTCAATTTTGGATGTCATTGTTGCAGAAAAAAGGTAGGTAGTTCTCCCTTGAGTTGGTAAAATTTTCAATATGCGATCTAACACTGGGCCAAATTCCATATCTAACAATCTATCAGCTTCATCCATTACCAAAAATTTCAACTTACGTAAAGAAAACCCCTTAGTATTTTCTAAATGATCCATCAGTCTTCCTGGTGTTGCAATGATAATATGTGGCTTCCGCATTAGATCTCTAGCTTGATCCATCATATTCATACCACCAACAATGCAGACACTGCGAACACCCATGAGAGATCCAAGTGAATCAAAGGTTTCCTTTATTTGTTGAGCCAATTCTCTTGTTGGGGCTAAAATACAAGCATAGTATGGTTGTTGATCTTCCCAAAGCTTATTCAGGATTGGAATAGCGAATGCAGCTGTCTTACCTGAACCAGTCTGAGCCAGACCAATGATATCATGACCTTGTAATGCAGGTGGAATAGATTTGGATTGAATGGGAGTTGGTTTTGAGAAGTTTAAATTGTTGCAAGCTTGAATTAATTCAGGAACCAAATCTAATTCATTGAAAGAATTAAAAGTTTCCTCGGATATGTTTTCTTCAATGTCAGCTGTAGATTTGATGACATGCTTCCTTGAGTTGTCTTCATCGTTCTCGGAGTCATCAGAACCCGTAGATTGTTTGTCAATTAGTTTCTTCTGATTTTCCAAAGCCTTTGCCCTAATTTTGGCAGCTAAAGCAGTTGGACTATTCTTATCATTTGAGACAGATGCTTTCTTGCTAACTTTATTTGACATAATATAATTTGGCACGTTGTGAGGTCAACTTGCTTTAAAAGAGGAACACAATAGTTACCTTAAAATAAACCTCATTTTGAAGCAATAAATACATAACTGAGATTAAATTGTGTTAATATAATGCTTAACTATTGATATGTCTATTTCTATCTTGCATTAAAAGTGGTTGGCGATAGTACTTTCACAGCAACTCATCGCAAAACTTAATTCACTCGATGAGTTATGAAATCATACCAGACGGGTTTCCAATTTTCGATATGCGATGAGCTAAAAATTTGTACAGAGGAAATTGTATCCTGAAAATTTTCAATAACGCAGAGGTCAATTAGTTTAATATATGTTATGAACAAAATTTCAATCTCATCGCAAAACATTCAAATTAATAATTAATTGATCGTTCTATACCTGACTAAGTTGTGATCTATAATAACCATTAAAAAAGTTTACACTTTTTTTTTTACTTAAAGCCCCATTTTCATTTAAATAATATAGGTATAGAAAGAAAAGGTTTACGCATAAATCTTAGGTGCACCGACAATTAAAACCAGAATAAGCAGAAATGGCTAAAAGAAGACACAAGAAAAGAACACATGCTGTGGTGACTCCCGAACAGACACAAGGTATTCCAAAATCTATGGTAATCAGGGTTGGTCAGACCTCGTTGGCTAATCATTCCTTGAACCAATTGGTTAAAGATTTCCGTCAAATCATGCAGCCACATACTGCAATCAAACTGAAAGAAAGAAAATCTAATAAATTAAAAGATTTTATTGTGATGAGTGGTCCATTGGGCGTATCCCATTTGTTTCTATTCACTCAATCAGAAAAGACAGGTAATGTATCTCTAAAGATTGCTAGAACTCCGCATGGTCCAACTATTACATTCCAAGTTATTGACTATTCATTAGCAAAAGATATTAAAAATTTTTTGAAAAGACCAAAATCTTTAAATAAGGCAGATGTACTAGATCCCCCATTATTAGTATTAAATGGTTTCACGGCTGTAAAGAATAAGAAAATGAATTCAGACGAACCAATCAATGAAGAATCTATTACTGAAGAAAACGTTGAGAAGGTTGTGATCTCCATGTTCCAAAACATTTTTCCTCCATTGAATCCTTCTAGAACACAACTTAGCTCCATCAAAAGGGTGTTCTTGATTAATAGAGACCAAGAAACTGGTGAAATTTCAATGCGTCATTATTTCATAGATATTAGAGAGGTTGACATTTCTAAAAACCTAAAAAGACTTTATAAAGCTAAAAATAATATACATAAATCCATTCCAAATTTGCATAGAAAAGAAGATATATCTTCATTAATATTAGACCATGATGTTGGCGCTTACACATCAGAGTCTGAAATAGAAGAAGATGCGATTGTTAAAGTTATAGATCAACACTCGATTAAGACGAAACCAGTTAGGTCTCATAAGAAGGAAGAAAATGATGACAATGACATGGAAGATGATGAGAATGAAAACAACGAATCAAAACAGGAATATATCGATACTACACCAGCACCAAAAAAGAAGGCAGTGAAATTAACTGAAGTTGGTCCAAGATTGACGTTAAAATTAGTGAAAATTGAAGAAGGCATTTGTTCAGGAAAAGTTCTGCATCATGAATATGTTAAAAAGACTAGTGCTGAAATTAAGATATTAGAGAAAAGACATGCAGAAAAAATGAGATTGAAGGAAGAAAGAAGGAAGGAACAAGAAGAAAATATAGCTAAAAAGAAGGCTGTCAAGGAAGCCAAAAAGCAACGTAAGTTGGCTAGAAGAGAACAAAGAAAATCAGAACAAGCACAAAATGACGAAGTTAGTATGAGTGGAGCTAGTGATAGTGAAGATGAAAGTACAAGTGACAGTGATTCAAATGAGTACCAAGATGTTCCTGAAGATATAGATAGCGATTTATTCAGTGAGGTTGAGGAATAATAAAAATCTTTGTTTTATTTATTATTGCAATGTAGTACAAAGTATATACTCGAAATTATATATTGATAGCATTTTTTTGATCTTTATTCATGATCATCTTATTATTTTCGGTTTTATCAAAAGTTTTATAATTATACTGTTTTGTATTAGTAAAATATATTTATCTATATAAATGCTGGTCATATGCTAGGTCTAATGAAAAAAATATTTAAATATGTTTACAAATTTAGCGATGCGATAAATGAACATTGGTAATTGCTTAATAAATTGCATCATGCAGTGGGCAGAAATTCGATATAGAGTGACTAGGTCCTAAAGTTTCATGGATTTTTTGTGATTTTTTTTTTATCCAAGATTTCATGCAAGAATAGTGGAACAAGCAAAGACATTCCAATCTCGCCAGTTTCTCTCCTGGTTCCATATTTTCAAAACATATAGGACACTCTTCTAAACCCAATGGGGAACCGGTAGTGTTATTATCAGGAAGTTTCAGTACGAGCATTCTGTTTTTATGATGCATATTAGAGCAGTTTGAATCGGATTTTATATTACTATATGAATCATTATGCTGCCATACTCTTGAAGCATTTTTAATACATTCTTCAACATGAGAATTTCTGGCGCTCTCTTCGCCTAATTTATTTAAATCCAAGGAGCATATTGGACATTGATTTGTATCTTCATCGTAATTTCCATATTGTTTTGTCATTATTGACATGCTTTCAGCTTTAGTATCCAATGGTTGAGGAGATGATTTTGTTGTTTGGTTAGAAATATTTAAACTTGGCTGCCCTTCTTCATCATTATTAGTATTGGAAACTTCTTCAATATTGTTATTTGTTTCTTGAGTATTTATTCCATCGATTTCATTATTAATGTCTTGTGTTAAGTTGTTTTTAGCTAAACTTTCACCGTTTAGTGAAACTAATAATTTATTAGTTAACAAATTTTCATAACAAAGTACACATGTTCTATATGGAGAAATCTCTTTTTCATTTGGCCACCTACTTATAACTTTAACCTTAGTAGTCACATATTTAACAAAATTATTTGAACAATTAGCACAAAATATGCATCCACAACACCTGCAATGGTGTTTACGATTTACAAAACTGAATTTATCATTACAATTCAGACAATGTGATATATCTTCATCAGGTTGCCATTTCGCAAAACTATTTACAAATCTTGAAGTAGATACTCTCTGACCAGTGTTTGTCATCTGGTGACGTACCCTTTTATGATAACTGATTAAAAGAAACCAATAAGAAATATTTTAGTGACTATTGCCTTTTAGTTTCGTATACGATAGACTGCACTAACATCAAAACCAATATACATTTGAAATGGATAATCTACTAATTTTATATCTATCTATCTATCTATATATATATACATATATATATAGATATATATTTAGTAACAAACTACTCTCATCAGTAAAAAGTGTTTGTTACAATGAATGATAAATCTACAGTTATCGGAATTCGTATCAGTTAATAATTTTTATTTTTTTAACTCTGCGATGCATAATTTTTTTCAAATTGTTGCTGTCCATTCGAGAAATTTATCATAGAAACGTATCTACATTGACTAAAATTGAAATATGAGTATATGGTTGTCAGATTTTGATAATGGTAATCCATTTAATGGTTATATATATTATGTATGGATGTAAGGAAATAATTTAGTAACTATTTATCCTATTAAATATCCTTAGTCTTGAGATAAACTCCGACCATAATTTTAATCCATCTAGATCCGATTCTTCTGAGATTTTTCTAATTAATATTTCATAATCTTTATCATTCAGCAATATATGTGTAACTTTTGGTATGGCATATCCTGGCTTTTCTTTGAAATTAAAGCCAGTAACAACGTCAAGATGTTGTATCTTTTCACTATTTTTAACAAATTTATTGAATTTCTTTATTAATAGTCTGATGTTTCTTTTATTGTCACTCTTATTTAGTTGAAACAACCGAAACCCATCTGGAACTATTTCTTCCTTAAATATCTCTACATTTCCGTATTTATTCTGGTATAATAATGGATTTTCGTTAACTTTCTTTTCTCCAGAAATATTTATAATGAATTGGGGCAACTTTTTTGTGGGATGAACCTGATCATATGAATACAATTCAGACATTGTATACTGCATTTGTTTACCTTCTCTAATATTCTTTAATGATTTGTAAGATTTGATTTTTCTAGGAGCAACACCCTCATTAATGGAATAGCCTAAAATATTCCAATTCTGTTTACTTTTCAATGTAGTTATATCTTCTCGACTATAAACAGCCTCGCCATGATGTTTATTATCAGTCTTGTCCTTGAATATAGAGATTACTTTTGAGTTTGGCTTTATAACTTCTAGTTGGTTAAGTTGGTTCTTTAATATAAAATTATTTGATTTTAAAAACTCAGAGTATGTTGCAGGTAATGTATAATTATTATTTGCTATTTTTTTCATAAGGATATTGTTTGTATATCGGTAAGTCGACTCTTCATTATTTAATAACGTAATAACTTTTTGAAAATATTTAAAATGTCTGTAACTCATAGATTTACTGAAGTTATTGTACTCGTCATCAGCAAAATATCTATATTGTAAATTAGGTAAGTATCTTGGTGATAAATCGCTCATGATGTTTGTAGCTATATCAATACCAGCTATGTAAGAAAACTTCTGGTTTAGATTTATTTGATGTGAATCATTTGTTAATAAGTCTACTGGTTGGTCTATATTATATTTTGTTGCAATAGCATTATCCTTTATAGTGACAACAGGGTCGATTACCCATAAATCTGTTTTTTCGTATATTAATTCAATCCAGAAAGTTGGCTTCAACAGATCAGTGTCATATTTATTTGGAACAACTCCTTCAATCTCTGTAAATTTTAACATATCCATATTCCCTGTTTCATTTATAGTATGAATTGGTAAAGCAAAACATAATCGTAATGAATAATCACATCTATTTTTCAACAAATTGTTTAATATTATTATAAAAAATAACACCAAGTAATCTCTGTTAGACATTTTCTTCTTGGCCATATTTCGTACATCACCATCGAAATCAACTATTGTTGGTCTTGATCCATAGAATTTATTTTCGTTATGAAAAATGTAATCGTACATTTTTGAGTCTTTATTGTGATATTGTTTAATTAAATAGTTTAATCTATCGAAATTTTGTCTTATTCCATTACTATTTATTTTGTAATTGGACCTAAACCATAATGCAGCACCTAAAAGTAGAGTTCTCAATTTTAAAAGTTTTGTCTTGTCTTCTAACTTCCCCCATTTTTTAAATTTATTAACTATTAACTTTGGAAGTGATTTAAACAGAATTTTATTCATTTGTTCATCAGCACAAAATTTTGACCTCTGTTTTAATGATCTTAGTAAAAACGGAATCTCAATAATACTTAATCCATATTTCAATTTTCTTAGATGATATATTGTTCTCTTCACCTTTTTATTGCTATGTGAGTCGGTGGAACTCTTTGGAATCTCGATGCTTAAGATTTCATGCAAATTTGAATTTGAGTTATTTCTAAATTCACTACCAAGATTCACATCTTCCCATTCTATTAACGTATCATAATTTTCCTCATCATCATCTAATTCAGAGTCATTTTCATATAAAGAATTCTCAGATTCTGCATCTGCAAAGTTGTTCTCAGGAATATCCTCAAAGGTATAATCATTGTTATTATCATACTTTCTTTTCATAACGTTATTGTATCATTTCAATTAAGTATATATCCAATTTTTGTTCTGTCTTAACTTTAATCTTTGGATGATATTAATAAACGAAAACATACAATGGATATATTTATCACCAACCGTTTGTCCAATTTTTTTCAATTTGTTATAAAAATGAGTAAACCTTTTTTCTTCTGGTAACTTAATTTTTAATTTCTCTTCAAAGATCAATTCTAACGGTAGTTAAGTTAAAAAATATTTTAGAATATAAACAACATTCATCCAAACGTATACTTCCAATAACGGGAGAATGAATCTATTGAAGTCGAGCTTAATAATAGCAGATAACATAAGTACTAAACATTACCAAGACTTTATTAATGGTATAGGCTTCAAGTTGTTCAATTCGATACTCGAGCCGCACACAAAATACCTCCCGACAGGCTCTCATTTCCTATATTTTAACCCATATTTATCCGATTTGAATGCTGATGGATATTTTAATTACTTAACCCCCTCATATTTATTAAATGATCCCACGCTAAGGTTTAAGAGACGCCTGTGGTCACAAGGTGAGATTACTATCAAGAAGCATTTAGAATTTGGAAAGAATTATAACTGTATCGAAAGAGTTACAAATTGTAAGAAAATTCATGAGAATTATCATATTGGAATTGAGAGGCTTATACGACCATACACACCTTTCACAGAAAATTGTGTCGATAATGCTTCAAAATATGATATAAGAGAAGTCCGGTGGTTAACCTACACTAATAGTAAACCAATTACGACCAATAATTTGATTAAATTTGATTTTAAGAAGATCAAGAATATCTTCGAATTTACCATAAATGAAATGGATATATTTAGGTATGGGCAATTGTCCTTGAACCCGCATAAGATCCACTGGGATGTGAATTATAACCAAAAAGTTGTAGGTTATGACAACGTGATAGTTCAGGGGCCATTTATTGTTCAATCACTGATGAGTTCTTTTAATAAACATTTCCCAAAATTAATGTCTAATATTAAAAGCATTAAATATAAGAATGTCAATCATATGTACCCTAACACAAGAGCAATAGTCTATATTGATTCTACAAATTCGGATGTGTTTACATTGTATTTAACAAATAAATCTCTTGATATTATTTATGCAACAATGCATATTAATTTTTGATTTAAAATACCTATATATGTGCTTTTTTATTTAATAATAATTATAATAATGAAAATAATAATTAATATTCTCAATATTAAAAGTTGACAAGATCTAATCATATAATATTTAAATATCTTACTCTATTTACAGGGCATATTTTGGAGATGCCTTAAAAAGGTTATCAACCTTTCAATTTTTCAAAATTATTTAATTTTGAAACATCTGTTTAAGGTTTAATCTGGCTTTCAATTTATTGAAAATAGAAAGAATTGTTTTTAAAAAAATGCGTTCTTTTGAATAACCTCTCCAAGATTAATTGCCAACTCTATAAACTGGTGTGTTAGACAGTGGACAATTCAAAGGTATCTAACTGAATTAATTGTTTCTCGACTATGTCGTTCCAGGTTACACGAAAATATTTCATTAATCTACTGGGCAGGAGAACGACTGCCACATGCAAATCTATCTGGTTTGTACAATATTCGATTACAAATAGAAGGTATCAGAGTAATGTGAACAAGGATAGAGACACCCTGGAGAGGGAAAAACTTGAAGAAATGATGAGATCACCAAATAGAATTATCAGATGGGGTGCAATTGCAAAGTCAGAAGAATTTAAGAAATCTCTCACCAAATACTTAATAGGCCTGTATGCAGTATTCATATATTTTGGGTTGAGTCATATGAATAGATTATATTACAAAGAGAAGGAAATGGAGGCTTTGAAAGAGAAAGTAGCCAAAAATGAAGCCACTGATTATGATTTATTAAAGTTAAAATCATTAGAACAACCTACGAAGATGAGGAGAAGGGATAACAAGAAATTGGTGGAATATGAATCCTTACAGAATGAATGTAAAGAGAAAGATGTTCAATTTGATGGGAATCAATTGAAAGGTATAAATTTTAGTGAGAACAAAATCAACAAATGTATATTACCAGCTAAGGACACGACTGAATTCTATGATGAAAAAGCTATTGACTACGATTCTGAAATTGATTTTGAAGAGAAGATGGTTTTCATGGGCCGCAGAAGAAAATGGTTAATGAAACAATGCCATGGAGATGTATTAGAGGTTTCTTGTGGTACGGGACGTAATATCAAATATTTGAATCCTGAGCAAATTCAATCAGTCACATTTATTGACTCATCGAAGAAGATGGTTGAACTTGCAAGGGAGAAATTTCAAAAAAAATTTCCATCATTTAAGAAAGTAGCTTTTGTTTGTGGTAGGGCGGAAGATCTGACCCATATCAATGAGAAACAAGACAAGACAGTGAAGTATGACACTATCATTGAGACGTTTGGGTTATGTTCGCATGAAGATCCTGTGCAAGCATTAAACAATTTTGGGAAATTATTAAAACCCGGCGGCCGTATAGTATTATTAGAGCATGGACGAGGATACTATGACATTATCAATGAGATATTGGATAAGAGATCTGAGAAGAGATTGAAGACCTGGGGTTGCCGATGGAACTTGGATATTGGTGAATTATTAGACGATTCGGACTTGGATGTTGTTTATGAGAAAAGAGTACATATGGGGACTACATGGTGTATAGTAGCAAAGAGTAAAGAAGATACGTTGAAGAAAGAAGAAATCAAATTCTATGAAAAATATGTTGCCTCTGGAGTGAAAGAAAAGATTGAGAGATATAAAAAGGAATGATGACATGTTTATTTCATAACATGAATTCCATGAATAAAGAAAAGAAGAGATTCATATAATTTTTTACATGTAAATAAAACAAAACCAGACCACACACACACACACACACATACACCACAGACCAACGTAATCTTCATGATATTGATATATAATAACTTAAATAGAAAACATATTCGAAAGAAAAAAAGATCCACGTAATATATAATTCTTTAAGTAGACTAATCATTGTAATTGATTGTAGGAATAGTCACACTACATACAACACACAATCTTTTTATTTTTCAGAATAGTTTTAATTCTTTAAATACTTCAATTAACTTTTCTTCCACCGGGAATCGAATCGAACAGTGGGGGGGGGGGTGGAAACAAACAATCCCAAAACACACCACACCACACCACTCTTAAATCTGATCTCCTCTCTCTCTTCTCTCTCTCTCCCTTTCGAAAATCAGTCATCGCCTGTTAAAAAAAAAATTATTACTCATTTATTTGAAATATATATATGCCTTCCTGTCCACGTGATTGAAATGTTAAGAGTTGCACTGTTCGACTGATCGTCCCACTTTTTGGAGAAAAAGGGTTGTTGCCGCCGGTGAGGGAAGGGCGAGGATGTATGTGGTGTGTGGGTGTTTGTTGATAGCATTCTCTCATTCTCTTTCTTGGAAAAGGGAAAAGGAAAAGGGGGGGGAGCGGGACGGTACATTATCGGAGAATTGCACTGCGGGAGGAGAAGAGAAGTAACAAAAAAAAAATTTAAATATGACTAACATTGGAGTCTTCCCGTCACAATCTGACAAATGATACATAAAAAATATTATTGATTACTAAATATCGTTTCTTATCTATATTGTCACAAATAAAATTTTTAATATATTCCTTATTATATAAATACTGGCGGTTAAATTGTAAATTTTAATAAAAAAAATAAAACCATAACTAATATTCAATATTTTATTCTAATAGTTAAAGGATACCCACTAATACAGCATCACAATCCATCTGTGGTGATATATTATAAATTACATATGGGATTTGTGCTTCCTACATCACTTTTTCCATAATAACTATCAATCTGTACACACACCCCACTGTACCTGTGTGTGAAACAAGACTATCAGCTATACTTCCATACGTTACTGTACTCAATCTCCTCGTTTGAAATAAATTATATTTTGGATTTTTAAAATATAAAAGATTATACAAGATTATAAAATAAAATAAAATAAATTAAAATAAAGAAGGCATAAGAATATATTAAACAAAGATGTACTCTTTTATTTTGGTCTAGGTGACACTTGGCTAACAAGAGACATTACTTTAAACTTAATATACTGACACATTTGTTTTAGAATTTAGTTTTCTATCTTTTTTTTACTTTGTTTGTTTGTTTGTTTGTTGTGTTTTTTATTCTTTGTGATACACTGGAAGGTTACAAAAGCGTGAATAAAAATCGAATATACAAATAGTTACTTTCATAAATCTTTCATTCTTTATATATTAAAAGAAATGAAAAACCTTTCGACTAACGGTTTGTACTGTTATCAAACCCCAGCGTATGAGGATTCAAATGAATTATATATTGAAGACTACTCCTGTAATCCATTATTGGATTTGAATTTGGAAAATGTCTTGTACATCAATACTGTTGTAGATAAATTACATTCCTTAAATGTATCCTTCAATGACACCAAAGGAAATATCAATAAGAAAAATTTGAAATTATTTTTGAAAGAGATCCTGAAGAGAACAAACTCAAAAAATATTAACACTTCAATCATAGGTCATGCTATCCACTACTTGACTACGTTTTATTCTTCGAATAAAAAAGCGGATACTTCTGCATCGCCCTCAATGGTACCATCCTCATCCTCATCATCATCATCATCAGCATCAACTCAAGCCGGCCAAGGCATCACCAGACCCGGCTTCACATTTTGCATAAAAAGAATGTTCACTGTTTGTTTGATCCTTGCCAATAAGTTTCTCGTTGACGGAAACTATCTTCTATCCTCATGGAGCATGATCACAGGTTCATCGATAAACGATTTGAAAATAATGGAAAAATTCGTATTGATATCATTAGATTACAATTTGTTCTATAAACCAATGATTAGTAACAAAAGATCAAGAGAAATCATTGAATTGGATTCAAATACAGAAGATCTCATTATTAAGAAAAAAACAATCAATAACATTGATCATATAATAATGACTAAAAAAATACATTCATAAATTAAAAACAATTAAAAACAATCAAAAATCATACAAAAATTCTAATAAAAAAACATATAAAATACAAATTAATAAAAAAAAAAATGGAGTAAAAATGACATACCTCTATATATGACTTATACAATACCAATTCAAACACTAATTATATAAAATTTATTAATATATAGAATATATTTAAGGAAAATAAAATGCATCAGATAATTAAATTTATAGTATTCCGTTTAGTTGGAACTGATAAGTTAGGCATGACAACTAAATGATTATTACTCGTTTCATTGATATATCAATTTGTTCAATGGCTCCACTGCAGGAACTACATAATATATGACAACCGGAGTAACGTACCCTAGCATGCATCCCAGTAACTTCTCCAAAAAGGTATGATAATAGATAGCAGTGATTAACAACAAACCAAACCAAATGAATAAGGTGCTGAGTATAGAACAGATAGCAGCTTTATAAAAAAATGTCACCTCCTCCATTAAGAGTTCTTCACTAACAAATTTGTTCAATCTATAAAGCTCGCACCAAAGAATTAAACTTACAGTGGTCAAAAAACAAAAATGGCCACTAATATCAAATCCACCTTCCCATTTTCCATTATTTGATCTACAAGTCTCTGAAAAAATCGTACCACTGCCATCACTACATGAACCGCCAGTTATTATGAATAACGAATCTATAAAAAAAAATATGCCAAACAATAAAACAATTTTTAAACAATACTTGAAAAAATATTGTTTGAATAAGTATCGATTTGCGTTGTCTGTGTATTGGGTTAACCTGTTTGAAATGCCCGGTGTCTCATTCTCAAAGGTAGGTAATTGTTCTCTAGCACCAACTGTCTTAAAATGCAAGTGTAAATAAAATGTTAAACAAAACAGAAGAAACCATATCAAATTACCATTGTATGCAAAAATTTGATTAATGACGTTCTTAGAATTAAGTAGATAATAATTTTCCTTATGATACGCTAGATGTTCTTGGCCAAGTATCAAATGCAACAGTTCTCCAAATGCAAAAACACAAATATATGCTAAAGATATAATGTATAATGGATATTCATGTTCATAAAAATATTTAAAATGGCTTTTAATTACCTCCATTTCCAGGGTATAGTTTGTAGAAGTACAATAAGGATTCTTCCAAAAATAATCGGCGGGAGAAACCTCTCTTTATCCAAAAAATGAGAATAATGGTATAAACAAATGAACTTTTTGGCTTATTAAATACTTAATGTGTTAGTTAACAAACAAAGTCAGACATATAACGTCATCTAAAAAATAATATGCACATGCTTTACATTGCAATTTACAAATCTGTATGAAAATGTGTCAATATCTTAGGTATGCCTACAAGTTAAATTTGATGATGTAAAGTTTCAGTTCATTTTTCAGATTCGTTTAATTTCAAAATTTCGGGATGGCTACAAAGTATCATCGAAAATGTAATATGCATAATACTCAGATCTCGTAAAAGTTTCCAATAGAACTTTTAATTATGATTTCTTGTTTAAGAGAGTTGTAGTATATTTGGGGTGATCAAAATTAAAATAAAGTGATATTTTTTTTTCAGTTAATTGATAATAGGTGGTAATTACATTGCAACGATAACTACAACCAATGATCCAGAAGATGGCTATTCAATTCTATTCAGAAGAAATCGGATTACCCAAAACAGATCCTCAATTATGGAGACTGCGTACAGATGAATTGGGAAGAGAGAGTTGGGAGTATTTGACTGAAAATGAAGTAAGCGAAAATGATCAACAATCGACTTATACTCAATGGTTATTACAAGTCCCAAAATTCCCAACACCTGAACCAAAAATAAATTCTAGCACACCAGGTTTTAAAGCTGAAAATGCATGTGAAAATGGTGCAACCTTCTACAAACTACTACAAGATCCAACATCCGGTATGTTTCCCTGTCAATACAAAGGACCCATGTTCATGACCATTGGTTACATTGCTGTCAATTACATTGCTGGAATTGAAATTCCTGAACCTGAAAGAATTGAGATGATTAGATATATTGTTAATACCTCACATCCAGTTGACGGTGGTTGGGGTCTTCATTCTGTTGATAAAAGTACTGTTTTCGGTACTGTTTTGAATTATGTTAATTTACGTTTATTGGGTTTGTCCAAAGACCACCCAGTTTGTGTTAAAGCAAGAGATACTCTATTAAGACTTGGTGGTGCAATTGGTGCTCCACATTGGGGTAAAATTTGGTTAAGTGTTTTAAATTTGTACAAATGGGAGGGTGTCAATCCAGCTCCACCAGAAACATGGTTATTGCCTTATTCGTTGCCAATTCACCCAGGTAGATGGTGGGTGCACACAAGAGGTGTTTATATACCTATCAGTTATCTCTCATTGACTAAATTTACATGTGAACTAACTCCTTTATTAGCTGAGATAAGAACTGAAATATACACAAAACCATTTGAGAATATTGATTTTTCTAGGCATAGAAATACAGTGTGCGGTGTTGATCTTTACTTTCCTCACTCAAAAACTTTAGATATTGCAAACGATTGCTTGGTTTTTTATGAAAATTATTTGAGACCTAAATGGGTTTACGAAAAGTCGAAAAAAGTTGTCTATGATTTGGTTAAAAAAGAAATCGAAAATACAGATTACTTATGTATAGCACCAGTAAACCAAGCATTCTGTGCTTTGGTTACATATATTGAAGAAGGTAAGGATTCTTATCAATTTAAAAGATTTCAGTATAGAATGAAAGATGCCTTATTTCATGGTCCACAAGGTATGACTGTCATGGGTACAAATGGTACACAAGTTTGGGATTGTGCATTTTTCATTCAATATTATTTCGTTGCTGGTTTGGCAGAAAAACCAGAATTCTATGATGCTATTGCTTCTGCATACAAATTTTTATGTCGTTCCCAATTTGACACAGAGTGTGTCCCAGGGAGTTTTAGAGATAAAAGAGTTGGTGCTTGGGGGTTTTCAACCAAGACACAAGGTTATACAGTATCTGATTGTACTGCAGAGTCTATCAAGGCTATTATTATGGTTAGAAATTCCCCAACCTTTGCAGCAGTCCATGACGAGTTTACTGATGAGAGGTTATACAAAGGTATAGACATATTAATGAGTTTACAAAACATGGGGTCCTTTGAATATGGTTCATTTGCAACTTATGAAAAAATCAAAGCACCTTTGATGATGGAAGCATTAAATCCCGCTGAAGTTTTTGGTAATATAATGGTCGAATACCCATATGTTGAATGTACTGACTCTTCTGTTTTAGGATTAACGTATTTCCATAGGAATTATGATTATAAAAAAGATGAAATTTCCAAACGTCTAAAGCTTGCAATTAATTATATCAAATCTTGTCAACAGAAAGATGGTAGTTGGTATGGTTGTTGGGGTATTTGTTTTACCTATGCAGGCATGTTCGCTATGGAAGCTTTAGAAACCGTTGGTGAAACCTATGAAAATTCAGAGGTAGTTAGAAAAGGTTGTGATTTCCTAGTTAGTAAGCAATTAGAAGACGGTGGATGGAGTGAATCTATGAAGTCAAGTGAATTGCATACATATGTGTCTAGTCAAAAATCTCTTGTTGTCCAAACTGCATGGGTTTTGATTGCCTTACTTTTGGCTAAATATCCTCATAAGGATGTTATTGATAGAGGTGTTGAATTGTTAAAAAGAAGACAACAAACTTCTGGTGAATGGAAATTTGAGGAAGTTGAAGGTGTGTTCAATCATTCATGTGCTATTGAATATCAAAGTTATAGATTCTTGTTTCCAATCAAAGCACTTGGTTTATATGTTAAAGAATATGGCAAAAATTCAATTTAAATGACCCTGATGCAAGTAAAAACATGTCATCGATGGTAAAAAAAAATCTGTAAGTTTTATAAATTCAGTATGTTTTACGTTAAATATTTCTATATACCGATATAAATAACGATAAGTCTATATAGATAATATGATAATGATGCTAGGAATTCAATTTATATTATTTTCGGTCCTAAAGTTTTCCCAGTTCTTGCTTAATATGCTAAAAATATTTTCTGCCAGCATTCTAGATTTTGTGTCGAGATTACTTGGTAATTTATCAGGATGTGTCTTTGCTACTGCTTTTAAATAGGTTATTTTAACTTTCTTTGGCATTACCAAATCTGAACTTGACACCGGAGTCCATTGAGTCCAGGTTATGATATTCTGTAAATTGCTTAATAAATGACGAATATCATTATCTTTCCCTGCAGTCCATTCTTTGACTTTCAACTCGACTACATCATACAGTGCCTCTTTTTCAGCCTCAATTTGTTCATTCTCTTTATTTTGAGCCTGAACTTTCTTCAAATTTTCAGAACTAGCGGTTGTTGACATTTTAGTTTCAGAAACAGATTTTTTGGACTCATTCTTGACAATTTTCTGAACTGGCTTGGTATGCACCTCTGGGTTCAAAATCTTTTGGCATCTTCTTTTACCAGCCATGATTTTATCATCAAATATGTTATTTTCAATTAAAATTTGGTATGCATTGTATGCTAGCTCGTAGCTTTCAATATGCTCGAATGCTTCTGCACGTCTCAAAATTAGTTTGGTCCATATTTCCTTATATGTTTTCGGCGGATCCGCATTTTGGATGATACAATTCCATTGTTTATTGTCTTCTGGAAATAGTTCTAATACCGTTGAAGAAGAAGTTATCATAGATTTATATTCACCAGTTTTGAGAAGAGATGCAAGCAAGTTTGAACAACCAATTATTCTCAATGGGTGTAATTTTGGTAAACTATTCAAAGATTTTTCGTACTGTTCAGTTGCCGATATATAATCTCCTTTTTTGAAGTACTCTGTACCACGTTCTTTGAATTCACTGTAACCTGATAATTCAATACTACTTATAGGTACTATAGGAATTGGATTGGAATTTGTTGATGATGAAGCTGAGGTACTCATATTGGCATTATTAACACTGCTTCCAAAATCAAGAAGAGTATTTTCGGCTTCTTGAATTCTAATAGGTACTTGTGTTTTATTTCTGTTTTTTGATTCATCAAGTGATGATGATTGTATATTAATATCGTTTTGAAACTTGTCTATTAATTCATGCTCAGTATTGTTATTTTCTGCAATAAATGTATTTTCCCTTTTACCTTCTTTTGGTGTTCTCATAATTTTATTAGAATTAATTGAGTCTCTTGAAGAACTGGTGATAGGTTGTTGTCTTCCTATTGAATAATTATTATAACCACGAGCACTGAAATCTGTATTTCTAAATAACCTGTCGTCTTCATCATGGTTCACAGTCCAATCATCGATTAGCTGTTTGCTTCTATCAATCAAATTTGAAAACAAACTAGTGGAGTTGGATGAACCTTGAGATGCTTTTGGTGGAGTCGGTTGTCTCCTCCTTGATTGTTGTTCATTGCTAAATTTTTGAGTTGCGATGATATTATCATATAGCATCCCATCTTCGAAAGATTGAATGGCTTGTTCAATTGAAAATCCTAATGACATTAACTTTGCTATTTCCATATCTTTGACTTCATCAATAACTACTTCAGATTTTGTCTCGATTATTTCAATTGATTTGGAATTCTTAGAAATTTCATTGCTTTGCGGAGTCTGTTGAGAAGAAGGTACTGAATCGAACATTTCCATAATATCATCCAAGTCATCTTTTTTGCCTTCAGACGAATTTTGTGTGTTATTTATAACCACCCCTGGTTGTGTGACACCAAATAACTCATCAAAATCATCTAACAAGTTATTTGAGACAGAGCTAGTTGGTGGTTGTTGTGCCGTTGAAGTATTTATCACGTCATTTGTTTTCTTTTCAGGATATAAAATGTTTGGCTCATTATCTGTTGTAGTTTTATTTTTCAATAGTTCATCCATTGATATCTTCTTATTACTTACGTTTAATAAATCATTTTGATTTTGTTTAGGTTTATTTGTAAAACTTGTTAATAAATCGGCAAAAGGGTCAGCCATTCTTGCTGGTTAGTGGGGTGCAGGGAAATGGCTTTTTAATTAGTGATTTAATGCAGGAACTACGTTACTTTTTTCCAAATCTGATAATAATCGAGAGTCTATCTAATGTAAGAGTATAATTAATTTTATACAAATAGTTATGTAAATTGTTTAAACTTAATTGAAATAAAAAAATGAATAATAACCAAGTTTTCCTGATTTCTTGTTTCTTTTTCCTATTTGTTTTTCTCAGTTACTTATGAAGTAAGCACTAAAGAGTTCGAAATCCATTTCGTAAAATTCTTGACCGAATTAGTTAACAAATAGGTGTAGAAGCAGAGTATTTGAATGGATTTATTTTATCGAAATATAGGTTAGATATTGATGAGTTTCAGTATTTATTAAAATGAATGTATATGAGTAACTACAAAACATATGTATAATGAGTAATATATATGTGATGGATAAATGCAGAGAATAGGATTGTGGTTGTAACTTTGATAGAATTAGCCAAACGTCTCACAGAGACAAAGTTGTTGCATGATAATAGAGATCAAAGTGGTTCGTTTCTCTTACCAGAAGCCTTCAAATTGAATTGTAAATTGTTATTATAGTTTTCCGATAGTTGGCCCATTATCTCTAGGTTCTTATTTTTCTTGTTGATATCTACAAGAGTAGAATTCAGTATGGTCACACTTTGATTCAAGCGTTCAACATTTTTAATAATTCTATCAAGAATGCTGATTTGGACCTGTTCGTAAGGATTGTTCATTTCATCGGAAGCCATTGGTGAATGTTGTATATATATATATGTATATATGGTGTGTGGATGTGTTAGTTTCTCTAGGCCAAGCTTTGTTGATAGTTGTAAATACAATAGTATGTTAAGATCTAACATAAAAACAATTGTACTTGTCTTATATTTATATATTATGTGAAACAATAAATTGGCGATGTTGATTTGATTGTATAAAATACTGTTAGAATAATATGTCAGGGTAACTTTTGAGTTATTTCAGTATGAAATCTTCTTATTTTGGTAATGTGTTAGCGCCACGTTGGTGTCAATTGTTAAGAGCTGACGTATTAAGGTACATTGGCAGAAGATAAGATCCCTGTAACGTTGTTATATAATATAACTCATTTAAATAACATCAATTATAATTAGTTGAGATTTAGGTGTTCCAATGGAACAAAGAAATAAACTGGTTTATTACCTTCTGATGTTTTGAATATGCTTATGTCTTGCGATACCCGAAGTGAATATGCTTCGTATTGGGAAGATTATGAGGAAGTAATAAAAACGTTAAAATGGATCTATCCCTGACATGATATTATTCATAGAATATATTCACCTGTTTTTGCTCTGCAGCTATTATCCTATCTAAGTTAAATAACTATTTTGAATCATTATATATATATATATATACATATATATATGCATGTGTATGTATGTGAGTGTGTATTGTATATATTAAGACAGTTAGCACACATATTAAAACGGTCGAAGATTAATCTTTATCCATTCTAAATATAATGTTCTCAGGTGAAGTGCTGATTTAATAATCGCACATGCTTTATCTTGTTTGTTCTTGCAAAATAAGTATTTTAGTATCTCTACTATGCTATTTTTGAGAGTCCCTTACCTTATTATAAGTGCCTCTATGTTCAATACACTTTATCTCCATCATTGCATTATTGCTTCTTAAAAGAATTCTTCTGCGATGTTAAATGTGTTTTCGTGTTTCTATGTGGTGTGTTCGCAGAGACGCCCCCATACAAAAAATTTAATTACTATCAAGCGTCAATTCGTGCAAGAGACCAGAAGAAAGAAAAGAAACGAACAGCTACAATGAATAGTTGAAATAGTTATAAAATTTTATCTCCGATTTATATATTTAAGGTTATCAATAACAATAACATGTTAATATTGACTATTCAATTTTTTTTTAACAATTGAATCTCAAATTAACTGAATTTATCAAAATATTAGTCCCCATTAAGCTTCAAAAGTGTGTGTATGTGTGGATATTTTTTTTGCTTCTTCAATCGAAATAGCTTCAAATCAAAAAGTTCATTTCAAAAATCAATTTATTAAAGATAAAAGATAAAATTAACTGCCAAATTATTCACATTCACATTCACATTCACATTCTGTCTTTGGGTATAGCATATTATTTTTAAAGAAAAATTTCAGATAGGCAATAAAATATAAACTGATAAGCAAAAAAATGGAGTCGATTGATATTCAAAATAGATCATTTGTGGTCCGTTGGTTGAAGTGTTCGGTCGATGATGTGATTAACTATCAAATCAAACCGTTGAAGAAATCAATTGATGTGAGTATTTATAAAAAGGTGAGAAATATTAATGAAGATCACGATCATGGAACTTTCTCCAATGAAGGTTTTGTAAATAATGGCTCAAATCCAAATATACATATCGTAAATGACTCTAAGGACTTAGTAAACAATCAACATCCATCCAAGAGAATAGATGACGCTACTAACAATGTGGCTGAAATTAATACTTCAAGAATATTGGATACAAATGTTGGTTCACGGAACCACAGTGGCTCAACAGTAAGCAATTTGAGTCAAAATAACAGCAATTCAAGCTTGAATGAACAAGATCAACAACATTCTTTGAAACCAAGAAGATCATTGAGTATAAATAACATGAAGCAACAGCCAAAAACACTGACACTTAGTGAAAAGTTGTCAAAAGCTGGATACACTTTAGTTAAAACTGTTGGACATGTCGAAGGTAATTTGTTGGTGCAAGACAGCATTAAAGTTACGACAAAATCAACGAATCAAGATTTTTATTACATTTTTGTTTTTGATAATACATTGTCTAAAAATGTAAAAAAAAAGATATTATTTAATATGTCAGTTCAGTATGTTAAGGAAAAATTCATTCCTGCCAATGTACCAATATTTTCACCATCCATAACAGCAAATACAGATAAACCAATAAAAAGAAATCAAAATTCGATTAAGAAACAAAATTCAAATAATGATACTGCTCTTACTGTGGGTCAAGGAAGATATTTACAAGGATATCTGCTGAAGAAGAGAAGGAAAAGATTACAAGGTTTCAAAAAAAGATTTTTTTCATTAGACTTTAAATACGGAACTTTGTCTTATTATATGAATGATCATAATCAATCGTTCAGGGGAGAAATACTTGTAAATCTGTCTAGTGTGAGTGCAAACAAAAATGACAAACTGATTATAATTGATTCTGGTATGGAGATTTGGGCTTTAAAAGCCACAACATTGAAATCTTGGGAAACTTGGGTTAACGCATTCCAATCTTGCTTCAATAATGAAAGACAGGAAACTGCACTCTCGTTGCAAGAGTCGACCAGAACTGATACAGCGATTGCATTACACTCATCAGCTCATAATACTGCCAGGTGTGAATATGTTCAAAGACCACGAGATCATAAATCTAATTTACAAGAAAGAATTCACAAAGAATTATCTGTCAGTAAATTTTTTGAAGTTGAACAGCAATTGACACTCTTGAAAGAGAAATTGAACAAGTGTAAAATTGAATCAAAAAATTATATAAAGATCACTGACATTGACGGTGACAATATTAAAAACAATAATAAAAATGATTTATTTAATAGTTTAGATGATTTGGAACAAATTATTGTTAATTGTATTCATATTACCAAAGATTGTAACAAAAATATTAACGTAATATTACAAAAAAGGAATTCAATTGAAAGTACTAGGATTTTAGCTGATCAAGATAGACTATCGGCCATATCAGCTTTTAGTGATGATGAGTTTTTTGATGCTGAGGATATATGTAACAGGGTTATTATGTTGCCTGATGAACAAGCCGAAATGGACCATGAAATTCCTATTGATTTAGATGATCTGAACAGACAGGAAACCAATGATGATGATGATTATGAAGATGATGATGATTCTAATGAAAATATTGATAAATTTAACAATGAATCATCTAGTAATTCTTCTTCAGTAAAAGAAACCTCTAGAGAGTTAATAATGGATATTTCTAAATCAAATAGAGAAACCAATAATGAAAATACGAATATTGATTTGTATCCATTGCCTATAAATGATAAAATCAAGCGTCGGAATGATATTTCGGTTTCATCAACAAACCCGCCAAGTATAGTATCTTTCCTTAGGAAGAATGTTGGTAAGGATTTGAGTTCTGTTGCAATGCCGGTTACTGCGAATGAACCTCATTCTATTTTGCAAACAATTTCAGAGTCTTTTGAATATGCTGATATACTATCAACCATTTCTAATTCCACCTCTACATTTCAACCATTATCGATAGTATCTGCATTTGCTGTATCAGCATTATCAATTTATAAAGATAAAACCAGAGTTTTAAGAAAACCATTCAATCCTTTATTAGGTGAAACTTTTGAATTTATTAGTGACACAAATGGGTTCAGATTAATTTCTGAAAAGGTTTCACACAAGCCTCAGATTTTTGCCTTTCATATTGAACATGCAGATTGGGAATGTAATTACACTGTTTCACCAGTGCAAACATTTTGGGGTAAATCAGTGGAATTGAATAACGAAGGTATAGTTAAACTAAAACTTCGGAAAACAGGTGAAACTTTGAAGTGGGCACAACCTACTACAATGCTGAAAAATCTAATAGCTGGTGAAAAATATATTGAGCCAATTAATGAATTTAAAATATTGTCCTCAAACGGCGGGCATTCAAAAATAACATTCCGTAGTTCAGGTATGTTTGGGGGTAGGTCAGAGGAACTATTAATTAATGTCTCTCCATCTTTGAAAGAGAAGCAATTTTCCAAAGAAGTAATTTCTGGAAAGTGGACACATTCTTTGGTTGATAAGGGAAGTAACAAAATATTGTGGGAAACCAAAGAACTTGTAGAAGAGTCTAAGAAGAAATACGGTTTCACAAAGTTTGCTGCAAATTTGAATGAAATTACAAGTATTGAAAAGGGGCGCTTACCACCAACAGACTCTAGATTAAGACCAGATATTAGAGCTTATGAGAATGGAGAATTAGATGTTGCTGAAAAGTTAAAACTGGACCTGGAACAGAAACAAAGACTCAGAAGGATGGAAAATAATGATGTTCAACCTAAATTTTTTATAAAAGTATCTGAAAAAGAATGGAAGTTTATCCGTGGTGAAAACGGATATTGGGAAAGACGTAGAAGGGGGGACTGGAGTAATGTTGAAAGTTTATGGTAATTTCAACTCCACTCTCAAAATAATTATTTCACTTTTTTGTATAATGATTAGAACTTTATAGATTTATAGATATATATTGAATATGCATAAAATTTTAATGATAAATATACGTTTTGGTGAATATACATGTAATCGGTATATTTCATCAATCTTACTTTTTTACTTCCAAAACAACCAAAAAGTAAAAAATTAGATACCATTATTCTCAAAAAGTGTATTTAAATTTATATTTGTAATTTAATTTAATGCATTATGAAATAGATAATATATATGTCAATAATTCAAGATTTAACCTCCCAATTTGTCTTGATTACAACAGTCTTGTTATCGTTTCTTTTCCAAAAATCAATCAATGTAATCGCCGTTTTAACAGATGTATCTTCTTGAATGAAATGACCAGAGTCTTGGAAAACAACTAGTTGGTATTTGCCCTGCATTTGTCCAACAATTAATTCCTTATCTAAATTATCATTTCCAGCTAAAATTAATAATTTACATGTAGGCATAGACACAAACTTATGAGATAAATCTACGAACCACGTTGACCAATATGGTTTAAAATCTTGTAAATTTGAGATTCTTGCAATCTTTCCATTATTTATTTTACGGAACAATGCTGGAATAGATATTTCTGCACTATCTTTAGAATGTGGTAAACCACTTTTAACACTCCATCTAATCGCTTCTTCATAGTTATTAAAAACATTAGGAGTCTTTTGTAAAAATTCTTGTACGTTGTCAAGTGCTATTATTGCTGCTTCTTCAACTATATCTAACATGGTTACCCCTACTATTTGCTTTTTAATTTCAGGTGGAAATGTCGAATAGGCAAACGTACAAATTGAACCACCTAAGGAATGACCAACCAAAATGAATGATTTTTTACCATGTGGGATATCTTGCAGGTAGGTGTCATTAAAATATGTTAATAATGAAACAAAATCAGAAGTGAAATCCTCCAAATTATATTCAAATTTTTCATTCACATCAATTGGCATAGTTCTACCATGACCTCTTGCATCAAAAGTAAGAATTGCACATTTACCTTCTAACTTTAAAAATAGATCCCTAGCTAAATTGGCAAATGTTAAAGCTGACGAACCAGCCCCATGATGAAAAATAAATACCGGAATTGACATAGAATTGAGATCTAAAGGAAGTTTATAGTAGAAGTTGATATTAATATTTTTCTCTGTATTCAAATAATAATTATTATAATCAAAATATTCTTTCCAAGAGGGCAAATTTGATGGAATTGTGATCTCATTCATATCATTTGACTCATCATTCTTAGAGTCTTTTGAAATTTTAGTAAATGTCTTTAATGGCATATTTATTTCAAATTGATCATCTTCTGTTTCTCTATCCTGTTCTAAATCATGAATATCACCCAAGTATTTCAGCAATAGTTTCCTCCTGACATCATCAGACATGTTTTTATGGTTTGTCAAACGTTCGATATTCAAAAGGAGCCCGGCAGTTATTTAAAATACATAATTAAATGTATAAGTTACTAATGTATATTGTTTTACAAACTTTTTGTATTTATTCGCAGTTTGTTCAAATATATAAAGAAGCAATAGAGAGTGTATTGGTATTTCTTTAACATCAAGAACTTTTCGATATCATCTGTTGGAATTACGCGGGGCATCGCCTTTAATTATTGTGCAATCAAGAATTTAAGGTTAGATTTATACCTTAAGATAGAATCTAAACACTCTGTGATCAAGTAGAACATCTAAAATATTTTTGTTTAGGTTCATTTTGATTTGTTAGTGTTACAAACCCCCATAATACAACCTAATTACTTAATTTATATTGAAAATATTTATTTTACCAAGATCTACGATTGTATATGCCAAAAGGTTTATTGAGAATAATTTAGGTCATCAATCTTAAATATTCGATTCAGAACGTTACATGCAGTATAAACATCAAATAATATTGTTGTGCTTCATTAAATTTTAGAGTTTTTTATAAGTTCAACATACTTACTAGGAATTAACCCTTTCCTTCCATCTTTATTAACTATTTTCAACCACCCTGCCATCTTGTTATTTGATGTATATCCATCAACGATTGAAACAATGTCGTCCTTTTTCAATGAAAAACTCAATTTAATGTCTTCAGGGATAAAATCGTATTTTAATATTGCAAAACCCTTGAACTTTTTATCTTTTGAAGTCATCGAGTTATAATACGTAATATTTCTTGATTTAAGGTATTTCCTGAGAAGGGCAGGTAATGTAACCATTAAAATAATTGAATATAAGAATGGCTTTAGTGGTATATGCTTCCTAGATTCTTTATAACCGAGCTCAACATTTTTGGAAGCATCATCATCTGTAGCTCTCAAAAGTCCATGAGATTTCTCAGTAGCTTTGTTTGGGTCTTCTGAAATTATATTATTATTGTTTGATCCATCAACAATTAAATCATTCAAATCTAGCTTTCTTGTTTTAACTACATATAATAATTTTTTCAGAAAATTCATTATTTTGAATATCCCAAAAGTTGATCCTAAAGTTTCTTTCAACATTCCAAATTGTTCAGCAACCGAAAGCAGAGAAAAGAATGAGTTATGGGTGGCCATGTACGTAGATTCTAACATTTGAGCAAAACTTGTGAATGTTCCGACAATATTTTGTAACAGCTGAAAAGTAGCCTGTGTTGATTCTGCCATATTATTTGAGTTAGGCATATTGTTATAAGAGTATCCAACTGATGGTCCATATAATCCTCCATACCTAGAACCATACATAGACCTGTAGTCCATACCAAACATGTCATTATTGAAGTAACTATTATTGCTCGTAAAGGGGTTTGTATATCGATTATAATCTATTCCAGGGTTGTATTGCAAACCAACGTTATTATGATTATTGTGCACATTCTCATCTTGCACGCTTGGATAATTATCCTGTATTGGCGGTGCCAAATTATTAGTATCGGAAAGTGGATTCAAAGTATCATTTAACTCATTATTTATGACTTTGTTCAAATCGTTGTCACTAACTTTGGTAGACATGTTGTTTTCAATATACACCATGAAATTTATCTGGATACGATGCTTCAGTTAATTGGAACTCATGAGTTAAGAACTAAGTATACCATAATTGATATATTAAAATTGTTTAGTATATGGAATAATATTCTATATACTTAGCAAGTTCATTTAAGATATTCATTATAGCCTACTTCTAATTGTTCCGTAGATCATACATAATTCTTCACCTATATCCTTTTCCTTAATATTATTGAGTATTAATTTTTCAGATTTTTTTTAGAGTGGAAGAGGCCATATATGACAGCAATTATTAGGATGGTTCAGACTTAGAAAACTGATAGTATAATGGTTACATTATAATATTTATAAAATAGAATAATTATAATCGAGTAAGATTAACTTAATATTAAAAAGAATATTTGTTTCTGTTATTTGGGACATAAGGTTAATACATACAGAAATTTATATAATTGAAGATTATCTTGTGATTTTGAGTTTGACGTCAAACCCAGCTCTTTGAACTGTATGCAGATCAAATTTCCTGTCTGTATCATTCAATGCTTGAGAATAAAAGTTCACAGAGTCCTTCATTATATTTCCTTTGTTTAGAATATTTTTTTCTGTATCAGCTTTTACAGTAAGGAAGTTCGTTTCAGCATTCGAACTTAATGATTCCTCTATTGACTGCAACTCCTCAGATGTGAGCCTCTTTAATTTTGGATGAAACCCCCTCAGAGTATTAGTATTATAATTTAAATTTAATTGTTGCTTTTCTGTCACACCTGTGGCTAATTTACTGATAATTGTTTTATATAATTGTAATTTCTTTGATAATTCCTCAATCTTCTTTTTCAAACTATTGTTCACATCATTTGTTAAGTCGTTACCTAAATACTGATCCAAGTCATTATCTTCCCTTTCTTTATAATTATTTTTGATACCTAATTGTATATCATCTCCTAACTGGTATGTTGAGTCTATTAATAAAGCACACTCAGTCTTAATATACTCAACCTCATCTTCCAATGTTTTGATTCGATTCAGCAGAGCCCAAGATTCATAAATTTTAGGTCGTGAAAAATTGTAAACATAACCAGTATCAGTATTATTAGCGCTAGAATCATTTTCAATTAAAGATGGTTGGTTAAAAGAAGCTTTAAAATCCTCAATATCAGAAAAAATAAGCGTACTGCTTGTTGATGCTGGAGAGCACAAAAAATCATGTTCGGTGTCTGGTACTAGTGACTGATATTTCATAAATTTTATGGGCGTATTAACTGCTGTTATATTAGAGTTTCCATTTGCATCATTTTCCAATTCAATTTTAATATTAGATTCATTATAGTCAAAATATTGATAAGATTTAGTTCTACTAGATTTTTGGGTTTTGTTTAAAACTTCAGATAGAATTGGAGAAAATGTATAAATATTCGAAACTCTATTATTATTGTTAAATCTGTTTTCTCGAATGGTAAAATTTCTTATATCATTTTTGTTATTATTAACATGAGTAAATTTATTATTATTTATTTTTTGGCTCTTAAATTTGAATAGATCTTTTAGAATATTCCCCCTAGATACTTCTTTTGTATCTCTGTCGTTCGCACTGTTACTTGTATGCATATTATTAGATTTTCCTACGGTTGCCCTTGTGGACAGCTTTGATAAAGATGTTTTAAATTCAAGGCAGTCATTATTATTATTAATTGTCTTTGCAGGTTTTCTAGTCGAATAATCAATTTTATTCTCTGAAGAACTTGACATCAATTTAGCATTATTATTTAGCATTTGTTTATTACTACACTTTCTTGAACTATTACTGTCATCACCAATCATGCAATAAGTCCATAAATTATGAATGTATAATAGAAATATTTGAAAATAGTATATAAAATCTCAAATTAAAAAGGAGTAGAATCTGTGTCCCAATTTTAAAAATGTAACAACTATCTCAAAATATTTTAACAGTTTATGACTGACAAATGAATTCGAATCTTGTTTTCTATTCAAATTCAATATAATTTTATTTTTATTTTATCCTTTAGTAGCAAAGTACAATCACAACTAGTATAGGTATAATATAAATATCTATGTTTAAAGAACTTTCTCCTAAAAATTAAAATAATGTCGAGTAGTTATAATTTTCTTTCATTAAAATACTCTGATATTGAAATAACCATTAAAATGAATGAAATTGTGACTTAATTATATTTGACGTATCCTATATTTCCTAGTGTTTTCAAATTACGCTACTTAAAATTTTTGTGACTTTGTAATGAGAAGAATTTCGATTAAATGATACCACAAATTTGTTTACTCTTGCGATCTTGGGAAATTTTGAATAGTATTGGAGAAAGATCTTGGCACAAAGCCATTAGAGAGTCCTTCCATACAACAATAGTAACTATAATCAATTGTATAGACCTTCAGATTAAGTCTAACAAGCAATTTGGAATTCAATATTTTCCAAAAGTTATTCTCCATTATTAGAATTATCGATTGATTCGATGACCACAAAAGTTTAGATTCATTAAAAACTCAATTTCGTTATTTTCATCGATTAAGGGATCTGGGGTAAAAGTTAACTATGGCCTATTATGACACTTCCATAGTTAACGCGCTAATAATGAATATCGAAAAAAGTTGAAAAAGGTTAAAAGTTTCAACAATTTGAGAAATATTTAAGTTCTTCGTTTACAAATAATTTGATTAAGTTTTAGATTCCTTGAATTATGATCACTTGTCAAAGAGTCCATTAAATTAAGAATTATATATAAATAATAAGCATACATCTGTAATTTTGAAGAGTTTATTTTGGTTGAGCTACTCAAATTTTGGTAATGAGTTCTTCCATAAAAACAATTAATCTATTCAGAGATAAGAAGTTTATCAGAAGCATTCATATATTCCATAGCAAGAAAAAATTAACTAAGAATGAAATAGAAAAATTGCCAACTAATGAATTATTACAAGAAATTGGGTTTCTCAAACAGGTTAGAAGTGGTTTATTAGATTGGTTACCATTAGGGTTAAAATCGCTAAGAAAAATCGAAAATATTGTTCATTCACATATGACAAATGCTGGTGCAGTCGAGGTTTCCTTAAGTTCCCTATCTCCTCAAGAACTATGGTTAAAGACTAATCGATGGAATAATGCAGAGATATTTAAATTGAAAGATTCAAAGGATGCCACTTATTGTTTGACTCCTACTTGCGAAGAAGATATCACAAGTCTTATGAAAAATTATATCACCAGTTATAAAGATATGCCAATTACTGTATACCAAATGAATAGGAAGTATAGAGATGAAAGAAGGCCACGTGGCGGTTTTCTGAGAAGTAGAGAGTTTTTAATGAAAGATGCATATTCGTTTTGTTCTAATAAGACTGAGGCACTAAAAATATTTGAAAATATGAATGTTGCTTATAATAATATCTTCAAAGAAATTAAAATACCATTCACGACGGCATGGGCAGAGACCGGTGATATTGGAGGTGATCTAAGTAAGGAATACCATTACAAGCACAATTCGGGGGAAGATTTGTTGTTTACTTGTAATAATTGCTATGAAACTTATAATGTTGAGAAATGTGAATCATTTCCTCTCAAAAATACAAAGGCAGTTAAAGATGTGGATGTTAAATACTTCTTATCTAAGGATCATGCAACTTTATTGGCATTCTATTATCCCAAGGGAAGAACTTTAAATACTTATTTGATTAATAAAGCTGTAGAAAATGATATCGATCTTAAGTTGAGTAGAAATAATAGCAACGAAGAACTTTTAAGAATCTACAACAATAATAACCCTGAACCAATTTTTGGAAAAGTGGTTAGAGTAATGGATTGTAGATTAGATCACACTTCAAATTTTCCTGATTTTCCTTTAAAATTGTATTCTAAACAAAATTTTGCTACTATTGATAATGTCTCTATTGTAAACGCCATTGAAAATGAAGAATGCTCTGAGTGTGAAAAAGGTACACTGACAATTGATCAAAGCATTGAGATTGGCCATACTTTCCATTTGGGTACTAGATATTCAAATGCCCTAGATGCAACTTTTTCGAATTCGAATAATAATTCAAATAATTTCATTGAAATGGGATGTTATGGAATTGGTATCAGTAGAGTTTTTGCAGCCATTGCAGAAATTTCAAAGGACAACAAAGGGTTTAGGTGGCCAGCCTCAGTTTCTCCTTATTTGGTTAGTCTTTGTTCTCCAGTTGACTCCAAGGGTCAAACAATTAATGAGGAAAGGGTAACTGAAATGAGAAAAGAAATTGAACTACTTGCAGGTTTCAAGAATCAAGTTTTTACATCATTTAATGAAAGAATAGGTCTTGGTCAGAAAATTCAATTATCACAATTGATCGGTGTTCCATTAATTGTCATTCTAGGGCCAAAAAATTGGCCTAATGTTGAAATTGAAATAAGAGGTAAAAGGTGGGCTGGTGAAGAGAGTTGGAAAAAACAGTATGAGAAATATAAAGATGAATTACATTGGATTTTCAAACCAAGCACCATAACCGAACCAGAAAAACATATTGTTGATGCCAAATATATCAACAAAATTCTTGAAATTTTAATTAAAGATTTATAATCAAACAGTAAACATTTTGTAAATAATAATTGTTTCAAACAAATTAAATAAAATTAAATATATTCGTTTTACCTTGAATCCTTTTTCAAGAAAATATATTCTAATAAAAGCTAAGATCCCTAAAATAAATAAAATTGTTCATCGCTCTTTAGTATAAGTATTATAGTATACAATATATGATTTATATTTATATATGGATTAGTAGATACGAATTATCTTTTAACATGTTTCACTCAACATTAAAGATAGATCCATGCATGTAGGTATTTATAATCAGATGGCATTTTGATAATGAAGTTTATATAATGCATAAAAGCATTCTTTGTTCATTTTTTTATTTTTTTTATTAAAAGTTATTGTTTTTTTTATTTCATTTGAAACAAATCTTTGATATCGTTACAGAAATCTGCTACAGACAAAAAAAAACACAAATAAAGAAGGCATTCAAATAATACAATCAGTACTCTTAATATAATCTACCTGAAAACTTGTTAACGACATGTAAACCGAAAACACAGAATACAAAACCAATTGCTAAAAATAAGACTACAACAGAATCCATTTCAAAAGCATTGGCTTCTTCAGTGAAAACTTTCAAGATGGAACCAGAAGAACCACCAAAACCCGCACTTCTAGCAGAAGTAGGAGTCTGTTTAGCCTTTTTATCCTTGGCACTCTGAACTTGTCTTCTTCTCTTTAAAATACGTTGACCACCTGGTGGAGGAGGAGTAGCTGCCATTTTTTGATATATCTATAATTTTTTGGTCTGGTTCGATAAGCAATAAAAATATAAATACAGAATAAAATTTTAAAATTTAATTAAACACTATACAATTAAAAACAATTACAAAAAACAAAAAAACACAACATAATTTATAATATAGTTTAGCATATTTTATTATTATATCATCCAATTGCTCTTATAACCTCTAATTGTTTAAGGTTTTATCTTAATCAATGAATCAATTAATCAATATTTGATAATAATAATTGCAAAAAGTTGTTTGTATTTAAATTTTATTTCATTACTTCAAAATTTCAAAAAAAAAATCGAATTGAATTGATTGTATCTCGTACATTGTGATACATAATGGGGCCGGGTGAGGTCGTGGAGTTCTTTATCGGCGGCTAAATTTTAAATTTATGTTTATAAAGAAACGATACAAAACAAACTTGATTTAAACTATTTAAACAACTACCTATATTGACCTGAATTATTGTTTAAAATGTAACACCAATTATTAACGGTCCACAAGTTTCAAGAGGTTATTGTTGTAATGGGGCTGTTTGCAGATCAATTTGGGTTGCTAAGCAATGAACTAATACCAATTTTATTATTGAATGAATTAAAGAATTTTATATTTACTAAGGTGAAAAGATAATATATCAGATAAGGTTGTAGCTGGTCACATCAAAGTATGAATATTTGATTCAAATATGATACTTCAGAATATAATTGATCCCTAGATTCATCACATTGCAAGCTGTTTTGTTGTTGTTTTTTTTTGGGTTTTTTTTTTTTAATTGATAATGTAATACTTTAAATTGCTTAAAATATACATTTTTTGGAAATGTTATTACATCAAATCAAATTTTTTTTCTGTTAATGTATTAATGATATTTAAAAACACAAACATCAAAAGATACTAATTTGAATAATGAAAAATTAATAATACTGACACATGCATGCACATGATTCTTAATTGGAATACAATACCACCTAAAAACAATACGATCAATAACCTATCTCTTTGATACACAATGATTTTTATATGTTCAACAATACTTGAAAATCAGAAACAAGAGGTACTCCATCAGTCTTGTAACTAAAACAAATAATCTAATAAAAATAAGAGTGAAAGATAGAATCTACTTTTCCAGTGATACTAATATCATTTTTATAACAACCTAAACTATGCATGCAAAATAACAATAGTCTACCATATACAGATACTCCGAGAAGTGCCTCGCATCAACTTTACTCTCTTCCTTTTTCCTTTTTTTGTTTTACGCTCTATTTTTTTTCTTTTGCGCACTAATTTTTTCAATCTACTCATTTTTTTACCAAGCTAATCTTTTGCGTTCTCTTCACCAATATAAATATTTTTTGTTCGTTCGATTTAGTAGTATTAAGGTTGTTTTTTTTGCAATGTACGATAGATTGAATTTGGAATCTGCAGTTTAGTGAAAACTTAAAAATTAATGAAACCAAAAAATAAAAAAAAAAAAAAAATGAAAGCCAATAAAATATAAAAAGAATATCTTACATAAACTTTAAATTTTGTTACTTTAGCCTTATTTGAAATTTTAGCTTATTATGGGAAAGTATATAAAAAGGAGTTTACACAGAATACTTTTGAATACTGAACATTAATTGTTAGTAATACTATTGATTAATTTCAAGAGTACAATCTAATAGAACAAGTTAAAATATTAATGCCTACTGACAAAGGGACTCATCAGTTTCTTTCTTCAGATTCAAGTAATGTTACTAATACAGCTGTTAGATATTCTGAAGAAAAGAATAATATTCAAAGCAATGGTCCAAGAATTGAGGACAATGACATTAACTCAAATTTAGACCAAAAAGAGAAACCAACAAATGGAGAGACAGATACTGCTGCTGCTGATGATGATGATGATGTTATTCCAACTGCTATCGTCATTAAGAATATTCCGTTTGCCATAAAGAAAGAACAATTATTAGAATTTATTGAAAAGTTGGGTTTACCATTGCCATATGCTTTTAATTATCACTTTGATAATGGTGTGTTCAGAGGTTTAGCATTTGCTAACTTTCAGTCAACAGATGAAACAGTCGAGGTTATCGACGTCTTGAATGGTGAAGAAATTGGTGGCAGAAAATTAAGGGTCGAGTATAAAAAAATGTTGCCACAAATGGAGAGGGATAGGATTGAACGTGAGAAACGTGAAAAAAGAGGCCAATTAGAAGAACAACATGGTTTTATGAATTCCAATTCACATTTATCTTTAAATTCGTTAAGTAGAACTGGTTTAAACAACATGAACAGCAGCACCTCATTATATAATGGTAACATGAATTCGCAATCCTCCCTACAATTGTTTTCAACTTTTATAGGTGGAAACAATACAAATACCAATAATATGGGTAGCTCCACTAATCTGATGAATGCAAACAGTTCAACAAATTTATTGAATCAACAAAATCAGACTTCTCAATACCTTGTTAGTCAAAATACTAACTCGTCTATGTATGGAAATCAAGTTAATTCGACCGAGAGATTTTATCCTCCTTTACCTTCATCGACTATACTACCTCTTCCACCCCAACAATTAGATTTTAATGATCCTGATACTCTTGAAATTTATTCTCAATTGTTATTATTCAAAGAAAGAGAGAAGGTGTACTATGAACTTGCTTATCCAATTGGGTTATCTGCTAATTACAAGCGTATTATTAACGTTTTATGCTCATTTTTGGGATTAGTTGCTAGTTATGACGTGTCTTTCATTATTGTTAGAAGAAAGATATTAGATCAAAATAATTTACAATCACATTTAAATATGCAAGGCCAATCTGATGTTATTGGATCTGCCCACCCACTTCAACCAAGTTCGACCGGTGGTTCATTACATCAATCACTGTCTTACACTAGTTTACTACAAACACATGCTGCCACAGCAGCTGCTGCCAACAATAATGTCTCAGCTTCAAATTCCGGTACGCCAATTAATTCTAAGAATAGTTTTACTTCGTCACCTATTATTAATAATTATTCTGGTATATTCGGATCTGCCACTTCTCAAACTATGAACAAAGTTAATAGTCAAAATCAGTTACCCAGTGGTCAACAGAATCAACTAAATGGAATAAGTCAACCACAGGGTTCTTCTCTTCAAAATCTTGAAATGCCAATGCAACAACCATTTATCAGACAACAAAATCCGTCGAGTTCCTCAAGAATTCCATCCGGTTATTCATCTAATAATAATGCGATGAAACAAATGAATGCGTTATTAAGAAATCAAACGATGTCTCCATCAAATACTCAAGGACAAAATCCTTCTTCGAATGCACAAAAGGTTTCATCCTTCTATAGCAACGCGTCCTTAGGTAACTCTAATACCATGTTGTCTTCCCAATTGCAGGAACAGACACAGACTCATTTCCAACAATTAATTCCGCAGAATACTGCAGGATCTGTTCATTCGAACTATTCGGCTCAATCATACGCAGAGGATAATGTACAACAAAACCATTTTTTGACTACAAATCAGAGCAATTCAGCAATTGATGATAATTTAGAGGAAGGGTTAAGTCGTTCTTTAAGTGGTTTAGATTTATAACATAATTCCTAAGCACTTTAATGAAAAGATAAAAGAAGGTTAAATGAAATACTCTACAATTATTCAAGCACATACCATCTTCATAATGAAAATAAGATGGTATTTTAAAATAATTTTGAGTGTTGCTTTTCATTCATTCTTTATTAGTAATGAGTGTATTTTTAATGACTGTCTTAATAATGAATATTGAAATGACCCTGTGATGATGATAGATGTTTTTTGAAACATAGATATATTTAAATAGAATAAGAATTTGATGAATATAATATAATCTCTTAAAATGTGATAATTGTTATAATGAATAAGTAAAAATGGACATTGGAGAAAAAACAAAATACGTTCGACAGATTGAACAGAGATATGTTATTGTCGGAACTTTGTAGATTATTTACTGCTTTCATAATTAAATAAATACATAAAAAAATTAAATTCATAATATAATGCTATGTAGCGATAAACTAAAGATTTCCATTTTTCAAGAATATTTAGAATCTTAAATTATTCTATTTGCAGTTGCAGATATTTAAACAACGATTGGAATGTATCAAATAATGCCAATATCTGGAAGTTATGTAACTTTTAGTTCCTTGTGTTATTGTTCCTCTCATTATGTAAAACTTTATCTTATTGGATTATTTTAGCAATGAATAAATAAATCTATGCTATTGTCTTACTTAGAATGGAATAACTTAACTAGCCAAATCTTTAGACGTTACTCATCTACTTGTCCTTTAAAATATCAGCTAGTGTTAAAGCATGTCACGTGATCTATAAATACTATCTATTTGGTGCTCAGATTTAATTTTTTAAGTTTCGTGGATTTGTTTATTATGATCATTTTATATTAATTATTATGTTATTTAATTTGATCATGTTAAAGAATGTAAAGTGTTAGATTCTTATGTGATGAGTAGTACTTATATTATATACGGTATCTTGTGGTATAGTAGAGTATTAAACAATTTAAATGAAATTATCTTTAATAAGGATTTGAATTTATTTAACTATTAAGATAATTGTCGAGGAATCATATACCATCAATTTATTGAATTTATTGTGAAAAACTATTGATATCACCTGGCACAACTTCTATATTGAATAGTTATTTAATAGCAACGAATGTTATGCACCCATAGAAGTTGATAGGATACAATAATTTCAACCTGAAGAACAAAATTTTTATTTGATAACCAAAATCCAACATATAGCATCGATTTTCATCTGAGGGAACTAAATAATACTTGATTTATTTTGGAAGTATTATTGATTGCAAAGTTATGATAAATAAATCTGAAAATTCTCGTAAAAAGAACAGAGGAAATTCTATATTGCGTAGCTTAATAATTGATGACAATATACATTCAGAAATAGCAAAAAGAGCTAGAGAAAATCCAAATGTGTCAATGAAAAGCAAACGAAGTACAACAGTAAATGTAAATTATTCAACAAAGAAGGGAAATCGTATGGTGTTACCTGTGAAGGAGAACATAAGAAGGAGAAAAAGGGTTCAAATAAAAAAAAGAGGTAGAAAGAGGATAATAAATGAAATCAACGAAAGCTTGGCTGAGGAACCGATTAAAAAAATGGTAGATAAATCCAAACGTACCTTCAATAGAGTACCGAAAAATACACCAATTCAAGTTCAAGGTGGTTTTAATCTAGATGTAATTGAAAAACCTTGGAAATTGCCAAGCACAGTTGAAGAGTTAAATTCTTTAAATCCAAATTTGAAGTGTATTCTGAAAGAAGACGATACTGGTTCAACTGAGGATGAGGATGGATACCTAATTACTACATTAAAAATTAAATATGACCCATTAAAATTATTAAATTTTCAAGACATTTTAGACAGATCTAAAAGGGAATGTTCTTTATCTTCAGAATTGAACATAAAAGGAAATGATAACAATTTTCAAGTTAACCAAAATATATCAATGATTAAACCTACAACCGAGTCAAATACTATACCATTCAGAGGTGCTATCACTAATCCAAAAGATTATGCGACATCGAAAACTATGCCATCTGAATCAGATAGGATCCATTTTAAAAAATTACTAGAGCAAGCCCAAGCTGCCTCTTTCATTAATGCAAATACCCTATTATGCAATCATGATGATCCTAATGAAATTACAGAACCACAATCAAAAAAAAGAAAGAAGGATATCACGACTCAAAGAACCAGTGTATCAAAGAAACTAATTTCAAGAACGATAGAATATATATATTTATCCGGGTATGAAATCAAAACCTGGTATTCAGCACCGTATCCGGAAGAATACAATAAAAATAAAATTCTATACATTTGTCAACATTGCATGAAATATATGAACTCAAGATTCATATATTCTAGACATATTAAAAAATGTCACCAATCGCATCCTCCAGGTAATGAAATTTATAGGGATAATAAACTATCAATATGGGAGGTTGATGGGAGAGAAAATATAATGTATTGCCAAAATCTTTGCTTAATGGCCAAACTATTTCTAAATTCAAAAACTTTATATTATGACGTTGAGCCATTTATTTTTTATGTACTTACAGAATTAGATGATAGTAATAAAAATAATTTAAAATGGAAATTTTTAGGTTATTTTTCCCAAGAGAAATTAAATGCAACTGATTACAATTTGAGTTGTATTCTAACATTACCAATATATCAACGAAAAGGATATGGACAATTTTTAATGGATTTTTCATACTTACTTTCAAAAAGAGCATATAAATGGGGTACCCCAGAAAAACCTTTATCGAATCTTGGATTATTATCATATAGAAACATTTGGAAGATTAAGTGTGCAAAGGTTTTATTAATGATTAAAGACAGACTTCGGTCTTTGAATAAGCCTCTATTTATCACTCTTGAAGATATATCAGATCTAACTGGGATGATTCCAACTGATGTTGTTATTGGGTTAGAGCAGCTGAAGGTACTCTATGTAAATAATAACCAAAACTCTAGATCTAGCAATGAAGCTAATGATGATAAAACTTCTGATATAAAATATACCAAATACCAAATAATGGTTGATTCATGGGAAAGAATCGAAACGATAAGCACTCAATGGAGTAAGAAAAATTACCCAGTTATAAAACAAGAGAAATTAATATGGAAGCCGATGATATTTGGTCCTTCTGGTGGTATTAATGCAGTAGGAACGCATTTTGACACATCATTAAGGTTAGGTGATAATATCACAGAAAATGAATCCCAAATTGATGATCCGTTTAACAAAAGTGTAAAATTACTCTCAAATTTCATGAGTGATGATATATTAGATCCGCGTTCTATGGAGGAAATTGCTTGGGATAAAATATATAAAAGATGTGACATGGAAAATTTTGAATTACCGGTGCAGCCACAGACTTGGCATCTCTCATTTGAAGAACCGATATTAACTCCCCGTATTAATGACCTAAACAAGAATTTAATAAAAAATAATAAATCTCATTCAGAAACATCTAGAAACACACCTGTTGATACAGAAATCATTGAGAACGGAGAATTGCCGGAGAGGGAAGATTTTGAATTTGATAATATAACTGAACCTTATGACGAATTAGAAGAAGGAGATGAAGATGATGAATATAAAGAGGATGAGCTCGATGGTGATAACTATTCTGATGATGATGATGATGATGATGATGATGATGATGATGATGATGATGATGATGATGATAATAATAATAATAATGATGATGATGATGATGAGGTGAAGACAAGCGGCTTAGATGAGTTCTCAGATCAGAGCTCAAGAGGTAAGGGATCACAGATCAGAGCGCGTAGTTCAGAATTGAGTTTGAGAAGATCTACTAGACGAATTTTGCAAAATTCGAATGATGAAGCCACCCATCATCAAATGATCACGAGAATAAGAAGAAACGCTCGCCTAAATCAATAGTAACTCTTGTAATAAGTACTACCAAATAAAGATCTAGGAAGAATTTACCTCGATTCTATCTTAGGCATATATATAAAGACGATATTTATATATTTGTAATATTAGCATTCGTACAAAGTATATCATACATCAACACAATGGATATAATTTGCTAGATTTTGAGAAGATTAGTGTATTATTAATATAAAAATACCTGAATAAGAATATATAATTGTATGAATTATGTTCAATAATTTCTTCCAGAATATTCAGAACATATTTTGTTTGTTATTTAAAAGCAGAGTCTGGTACGTTTCTTACCTCAGGAGTGGATATTTTTTGATCATCATTATTATTATACTCAGTATCCATATATATGTCATTTTCTTGTCCGCCTTCATCTAAGATATTAATGACTTCAGCTGAAGAAGAATTTCCCAATGATTCAAGAATTTGAGGAAGGTTTGAACTATGAATAAACCCCGTTGAACCTCCATTAGGATCATTTGTTCTTGTAATTCGGATACCACTTGAATTCAATAAATCATCCAAGGTATATAGCGTCGATGGTTGTCGTTGTGTATTAGTAACAATTTCAGTAGCATTACCAACTGTATTGCTAACAGAATCTTTAGTATCATCTTCTTGTAATCTGGTCACTGCATCTGAATCTCCTGTAATTGTATTAGAAGTTGCAGCTGATGTATTTTTAGATTGCGTGATTTCAAAAATTGATTGACTACCTATTTCATCAAATTTATAATAATCGAAAATCAATTTTCTTCTTTCTTCAAAGGAAATTAATTCACGAATAGAGTGTGACATAGGCTTTTTATTACGCATTCTTGCAAACCAAGTATCTTCGGTTTCAGATTTCTGAAGAAGGGCAACGATAACTATGCTCATATTATCACAGCCTATACCCGATCCATCTGTATTTGGAGCACAACACACGTCTATTATTTTTGACGCAATGTCGTTCAAGGTCATACCACCTTGATAAATTCCATAGTACACCAAATCAACGCATTGTTGTAGCGATAAACAATCCCAAATACCATCGCATGCCAGTATCAAGAAATCATCATTTTCTAAATCCATTACGTGTTTTATAATATCTGGTATGCATGTCACTGCTTGCTCTTGTGGTGATAGTCCATTATTTGATTTGAACTCGAAATCGCCAAGTGATCTTGATAAAGCAAGATTTCCATTGACTCTATCCATCTCCACAAAATTATTAGAGTTAATAATCCTGGAAGATTCGCTTATGACATGTGGTTTGTGATCAAAGGACAGTGTTTTTGCATTTCCATTGATTGCCATACCTGTTCTAGAGTCCCCCGAATTAGCACAAATTATAATGTTATCCAATTTTGATATCAACACTCCTGTGAAAGTACTTCCTGAATGATCATTGTGAAAATTAATCTCTGATTCTAGTAGTTGTTCATCCATCTCCATAGTGAAATCGTAGACTGTCTTCAAATAATTGCGAGATTTGAAGCTATTTAAATTTCTCAAGACGTTAATTGAGTTTTTGCCACAGAACTCGGCAACTTTTGAACCTCCATGACCATCAAAAATAGAGTAAAACGCTACATGGTCCGCTTGCTCTTCTGTTTGGGTTATTTTTTTATTGTCGTCACTGTTGGTTGCACTTTGTTTGTTCAAATCCAGTGCAAAAGAATGTGCATCCTCCATTGAGACACGCCAACCTTGCATTGAACAAAACCCAAAAGCGGTAAAATCGTCATGACCAGAGTGGAAACTCTTTTCAGTGTATGGATTTGACAATATTTGCCCCATTATCGACCGTTATTATGAATGTACCACTTGCTGTGTAATTATTAATCGAAAAGAAAAAAAACAAATTGAAATCAATACACTCCTATAAACAGCCTATTCAAAATTTTTGACAATTACTTTCAATTTCCTAGAGACCTAGTAACAGCAACAGAATAAATAAAAAAGTCTTAAATATATATTTGAAAGTTGAAAGCTCTCGATGACATCTAATAACTTAAATAATGTTCTTGTCAGCATACAAGAGACTTGACAGGAAACAAAAAAAAGTGAAAATATATATGTATACACTAACAGTATATATATATATGTGTGTGTGTGTGTGTGTGTGTATATGTATGTTAATATGTTAATATGTTTATTGATTTATCTATTTGAGTTGTTCCTTCCAAGACTGCTCTTGTGATGAGATGAACCTTAAAAAGTGAATTCCAATTTTTCATTTTCTGCCTCAAGCTTGAAACTCAGAAACTTGCGTACACATTACTGAAAGAGGACCAAGATATTTAAATCCGTCAATGCGTTTTTTTGCTTCAGACAAACACGTACAGCACAGACAGAAAACAGGGTCCCTGTCCGTTCGAAATTGTCAGTTCGAAAAAATTTAAAGCTTCACAATTTCGAATTCGAGCCCAATAATTTCGAGTATTGAAAATTTATTGAAAAAAAAGTTGAAATTTCATTATTAGTCACCAGAATGAGGTGAAGTCCTTTGATTTATATAGTAAAATTCACGTTTAATCTTTAAGAGTGGGAGCATTGATACATTGACGTTGTTCTTAGTATATATTTATTAAATTCTTTGGATACAAGTATTTGCTTATTTGAGACTATTTCCACTTCTCAAGATTGCAGAAGTCAAAACTTTCAACACACACAAACACACACACGCAAGAAACAGAACAATAGGCATCTATTAATAATATTAATTAGAAGATGAGTAGTCAAAAAGTAAATATCAAGATCCAACCAGATTTGGAGTCCTTAAAAGTATTAGAACAAGAAAATACCAGTGCAGCCAATAATGCTAACATGTACCCGGTCTACACATTCATGCCATCAATGGATCTAACTCCACATGTTGCTTATTTGAAGCTTGCTAAGTTGAATGAGATTAATAGAAAGGAATCGTTTTTGTTAGAAAGTGCGAAAACTTCTACTGAATTGGACAGATATTCATTTATCGGCATCGCCCCACGTAAGATCATTAAAACAGGCCCAACTGAATCGATGGAAGTCGATCCATTGAACATATTGGAAAAAGAAATGTCCAATCACATTTTAGCAGAAAATATTCCAGGTCTACCTCCATTAAGTGGTGGTGCAGTCGGTTATATCTCTTACGATTGTGTTCGTTATTTCGAGCCAAAAACTGCTAGACCATTGAAGGATGTTCTGAAGGTCCCAGAAGCTTATTTGATGCTATGTGATACCATCATTGCATTCGATCATGTCTTTCAAAGATTTCAAATTATTCATAACATTAACACTTCACAAACTACTTTAGAAGAAGGTTACGCCTTATCTACAACTATCATTGAAAATATTGTTAATGTGTTGATGGATGATTCTACTCCAATTCCATACCCAAAACAAGGGCCAATCAAAATGAATCAAGACTTCACATCAAATATTGGCCAAGAAGGTTATGAAGAATACGTTACCACTTTGAAGCAGCACATTAAGAAAGGTGATATAATTCAAGCTGTGCCTTCCCAACGTGTTGCAAGACCAACTTCATTACATCCTTTCAATATTTATAGGCATTTGAGAACCGTCAACCCATCTCCATATTTGTTCTACATAGATTGTTTGGATTTTCAAATCATCGGTGCTTCTCCAGAATTATTATGTAAAAGTGATAACAAAAACAAAGTGATCACTCACCCAATTGCCGGTACTATCAAGAGAGGTAAGACTACTGAGGAAGACGATATATTAGCATCTCAGTTACGTGGCTCATTAAAGGACCGTGCTGAACACGTAATGTTAGTTGATCTTGCCAGAAATGATATTAACCGTATTTGTGATCCAAAGACAACAAGTGTCGACAAACTTTTGACAGTTCAAAAGTTTTCCCATGTGCAACATTTAGTCTCTCAAGTTAGTGGTACCTTAAGACCTGACAAGACAAGATTTGATGCTTTCAGATCCATTTTCCCAGCAGGTACTGTTAGTGGTGCACCAAAAGTTAAGGCTATGGAATTGGTTTCTGAGTTGGAAGGTGAAAGAAGAGGTATTTATGCTGGTGCAGTTTGTAATTTCTCATACGATGGAAAGACGATGGATACATGTATTGCTTTAAGAACTATGGTATATAAGAATAATGTAGCATATCTTCAAGCCGGTGGTGGTATTGTTTTTGATTCCGATGAATATGATGAATATATTGAAACAATGAATAAGATGATGGCCAACCATAATACTATTGTTCAAGCCGAAGAAATCTGGGCGGAAAGAGTGGGTTCTATTTAATTCTTGTAATTGATTATATATATGATCCATATAACCAAGTTTTAATAAGAGATGACATTTAAAAAATAGTACAAAATTGTATATAATTTATAATTGCAATATAAAGTTTTGTTTCTATAGTTGATGATATTGTCATTGCTAATAAGCATCATAAGTATATTTTTAATATAGTCGTATTTTGGTATTATTTGATTTATTTTTATACCCATCTTTGAACAACAACTGAATTAATTAAATTTGCTTCTTTTAAAGTTGCTTCTAAATTCTCGATTGGTGTTACTGGAAAAGATGTATTTAAAGCAAAAGGTCTGCTATCATTTGTATTAGATCTAACGTGATCATAAACACTTTGAACAGTGTCTGTGGCATTACAATGATATATTTCTCTTTTACCAGTTGCATACCTTATTTGTACTAGAGAATCTCCTTTTTGCTGTTCAGATTTATTATTTGTATCCTCAATGGCTGATTGTTCAGATGCATTTGCTGTGGATAAAGCTGGTTCAATAACTTCGGGAGTATCACCAGGGATAGGAGAACCTAATCGTTGACCTTTGCCTCTAAATCCTTCAAGTTTTCTCTTTGGTGGCTTGTATGATTCATCTAACTTTTTGTATACGTTGACATCGACCTCTTGGCCAAATTCAACATTCAATAATTTTAGTGGTGCCCTACCTTGGTTTAGTTCATTCAAATAGAAACTGTTTGCTGGATCATCATAACGAAACAATTCTCCATCACCAACTTGAAAACCTTCCTTCCAAAAAGTAATGTCCCTAGTGACTCTGGTTGCTGCTCTCTCGGGAGCTGTATTATCTTCAACAACTGATGAGGTTGTATCAACAGTAGCACCTAATCTATAACCTTTACCTGTAAAATAGTTTTTCTTTGTAACTTCGGAATCATCATCACCTTGGGCCAGCTCTTGTCCACCCCTTTTTGCTTTTTCTAACAAATCATTAATTAATGAATTAGAATCATTTGGATCAGTGACTTCTAAACCAGATTTTTCACCACCGGCAAATGTATGTCTATTCTCGTCACTTTCGTCATCATCATTGTCTTTCATCATTTGAGAAAAACTCATGAATTTATTGCCACCGCCAACGGTTTTTTTTGATCTATTATTCGTAGATTGACTACTGTGAGCAGAATGTTGGGAAGCAATATTTTGTGATTCTGCTTGGTCTGCGTAATAAGCATTCAATGCATCAGATACATCATCATTGTTCTGTTGTAGGTACTCTGAAGCTACAGATCTAGAAGCACTAGTTAATGAAACAAACTGTTCAATATTTTCAACAGACATTCTTAACAAGTTCCCTTTAAAGAGTGTTTCTGTGAATAGACGGATAGTTCGGTGAATTTCCCTACTCAAATTCTACTTAATGTATATGTATTCAAACTAATACAATATTAAGTATTGTGACAAGTTCAATAATAACAGACCGTTCAGACTTTATATTAGTATATAAGAATTATTTTCCTTATATTTTACAATATATTTTCTTATTTTCAGAATCATCAATTTATTTTAAAAAGCCGAGCTTAATTTATCATCAATTTTTAAAGATTAATAATTCCAACGTTTAAGATTAAACTACTTAATATAATAAGCCGTCAATATAAAGATATCAACTAATTTGACAAGAAGATCAGCTAATAACTGATAACGATATTCTTTCTAATAAAATACACATTACACAATAAAATGCTCAAAGAAATGTCTAATGTTTACTAGTTCATCGAACGATCTTTCCAGATTGTATATATATATATATATATATTTATATATATTATTAGTCGAATTCAAAAGTATGTTTTATTTTAACGAATGTTGAATGCGTTTATATTAAATTAAATATTATTATTTAAGTAATAATGATGTTTATCAAATGAGTAAAGTAAATTTTTGTTTTATCAATTCAAAGAGAATTTGATCAAACAGAAAATAGTCCAAATCTTTTAATTTTGAAAGTATTTTCTGTTTGATCAAATAACCATGATAAATAAATGCAAAAGATATTTTAAACTTACAAAAAAATTGAATAAGTTAAATTTTCATTTTATAATCAAATTTAAAACAATTTATTATAATGGATGTTGAATCTTTATTTACAATTGAAGTAATTCAATAACTCCATATGCAATTAGGGGTTTTTGGTGACAGAACAATTAAATTAAATCTGTCATAGAAAAAGTTTATAAAATAAAAAATTAAAAAGTGACAACAGTTATGAAGACTGTTTAAGTCTCATAACTTTAGTTGCCATCTTTTAGTTTATTTCATAAAGATTAGGCACTGTCTGCATATTTGGTACGGAAGTATTTAGCAGACTCAACCATATTAGCTAAGGACAATTTAGTCTCATACCAATCTCTGGTTTTTAATCCACAATCTGGGTTAACCCAAAATCTATTGGCAGGATAAGTTTGTAAGATGGTTTCAACTTTGTTGATGAATTCCTCCTTTGAAGCGACTCTTGGGGAATGGATATCATATAAACCTAAACCAATATGATTTGGATAGTTTTTGAATTCAGCGATATAGTTTGGATCATCTTTCTTAGAGAATTCGATAGAGACGACATCGGCATCTAAAGCCTTGATATGGTTTGGATCTAAATCTGAGTAACAGAAATGAGAGTGGATTTGTGTCTTGTCTTGGACACCAGCAGTGGCGACTCTAAAGGCTAATGCTGCCCAGTCCATATAAGCAGATCTTTCTGGACCGGCTCTTAATGGTAAACCTTCTCTTAAAGCTGGTTCATCGACTTGGATAATCTTAATACCAGCAGCTTCTAAATCTAAAACTTCATCTCTCAATGCTAAACCTAATTGTAAAGCTTGAGTTTGTTGGTCAACGTCATCTCTTGGGAAAGACCATCTTAAACAAGTAATTGGACCAGTTAACATACCTTTGACATGTTTCTTGGTGATAGATTGGGCATAAACAGATTCTTTGACGGACATGGCCTTTGGTCTTGAAAGATCACCAACAATAATTGGTGGTCTAACATATCTTGAACCATAAGATTGAACCCAACCGTTAGTAGTAAAAGCGTAACCATCTAGTTGCTCACCAAAATATTGAACCATATCATTTCTTTCTGGTTCACCATGAACTAAGACATCTAAATCGATCTCTTCTTGAAATCTAATGACCTTTTCGATTTCAGATTCAATAAACTTTTCATACTCTTCAGCAGATAAAGTACCTTTAACAAATTTGTTTCTGTTGATTCTGATATCTTTTGTTTGTGGGAAAGAACCAATAGTGGTTGTTGGGAATAATGGTAACTTGAAGATGTCTTTTTGAATCTTTTCTCTGTTGACAAATGGAGAGGTTCTTTGAGCTAATTTAGAATCAATAGATTTAACTCTTTCTTGTACCTTAGCATTGTTTGTAATAGAAGAATTTTGTCTAGCTAGAACAGAAGCAGCATTTTCAGAGAATGCTTTAGACACATCTTGGCCATTCAATTTACCAGCAATTAAAGAAACTTCATTAACTTTTTGAGTAGCAAAAGAGAAGAAATCTCTAACTTCATCAGATAATTTAGTTTCATTAGCTAAATCGACTGGTGTGTGAAGCAAAGAGGAAGAAGTAGCAACAATGACTCTTTCGGAACCTAATTTGGCAATAGCTTTTTCGACAATTTCAGTGGATTTGGCAAGATTGTTCTTCCAAATATTTCTACCGTCGACAACACCAACAGATAAAGTTTGATTATCAGTGATGATAGATAAGACATCATCTAATTGTTCTGGAGCCCTAACAAAGTCAAAATGGAAACCAGCAACTGGTAAATTTTTCAAAGCAGATAAATTTGGAACCACTGTACCGAAATAAGTAGTTAAAGTAATTTTAACTTGAGAATTTTTGTGGAAATAATTGTAAGCCTCTGTAATTGCGTTTCTTTCTTTATCAGTTAAATCTAAAACTAAGATTGGTTCATCGATTTGAACTTCAGTGGCACCGGCTTTATATAAATGATTGAAAATTTCATTATAAAGTGGTAATAATTTTGGTAATAAAGATAAAGTATCTAAATCTAATGAGTCCTTATCAGCCTTACCTAAGTATAAGAAAGAGACTGGGCCCAATAAGACAGGTCTTGTTTGAATGCCTAATTCTTTGGCCTCTAAATAGTCATCAATTGGTTTTGAACCATTCAATTTAAAGACAGTATCGTGGGAGAAAGTTGGTCTAACGTAGTGGTAATTTGAATCAAACCATTTGACCATTTCCAAAGCAGTGACATCTACAACTTTATTACCTTGTTCGTCGTTTTGTTGTAAACCTCTACCCATTGCGAAAACAGTATCAATTGGGGCCAAATCGAATTGAGAGTATCTTTTTGGAATGACATTAAACAAATATGATAAATCTAAGACTTGATCATAAAATGAGAAATCGTTAGATGGAATGATGTCAATACCATTTTGTTGTTGTAATAACCAATTGGTTTTTTTAATGTTTTTACTAGCGGCAATTAAATCTTCATGAGTTGAGTTACCTTTCCAGTAAGATTCAGTGACCTTCTTCAATTCTCTATTTGGACCTATTCTTGGGAAACCCAAGACAGCAGATTTAACCATTTTTTAAAAGAAAAAGAATGAGTGAGTGTGTTGGGGGGGTGTAGGGGGTTGAAAAAAAAACCAATGAATGGTAATTGATTGTATAAAAAAAAAACCAGTCTTTAATGTTTGGCAGTAAAATGATAATAACAAAATAGTAGTGTAATTATCTTTACAAAGAAAAACCTTATTGACTTTGAGTTTGTTTTTTTGATATTGTATTGAGAGAAGATGTAAATCCAAATGATAGAGAGTAAGAGATATAAGATAAACTAGTTAGTGATATATCAAGAACCGAGGTGTAAAGTAAAGACAGGCCATTTATATATGTTTTAATTTGGTAATAATTTTTCTTTGCAAAAAAACAAATTGACTTCTTTTTCCTGGTGTTGAAGGACTTTTACGAGAGAGAGGTCTAAAAAAAACGTTTCTTGTAAAGTTCTAAAAGAAGTTGTAACCTTCAATGTATGTAAGTTGGTAAATCCTTAGAGAGAGAGAGAGAGAGTTGACGGAAAGTGGGAAGAGAAGTAATATATTCAATATAATTAAATAAAAAAAAAAAAACACCGCCATTGGAGAGAGAGAGTTTCTTCTACTAACCACAGTTGTGATGATAGTGTGAATATATTTATATTAATATAGAGTGTATATAATAATATGAGAGTATCGTTTAAAATCTCCCTCACTGTTACCGCCGCTGGTGTTGTTTGAATCATCCACCGTTAGTTAACTGCTGAGATTTGGAGAGGAAGAAAAAAAAAGGGGGGCAGGGGGGGGGTACGAAAGGTATATTAACGTAATACCACATGTTATTTATTCTGTTTGGCTGGTTTGAGACTTTGCTGGGCGGTATTGAAGACTCATTTTGTTTGTTTGTTTCTTCTTGAAGAGGAAATGTTAAGAGAGTAGATGGTGAAATTTTTTTTAAGGGGGGGGGGGGGGGAAGGAAAGTGTAAACTGATCGCTCCATCATTTCTTCTCTGCTCTGCTCTGCTCTCACCACAGTGAAAGAAACAAAGAAATTGGTTGGAATTAAAAAAAAGTCATGTGTGATTGCGCAGGAGTGTGGTGTGTTTTTGTGCGCGCGCGTGGAGTTTCTAATTGTGTGTGGTCAAAAGAATAAAATATAAAACTACCACACAAATTGTTTATTCAAGATCACCCCTTTCGATTCCATTGTGTATGCTTTTTCTTCTTCCAGATCTATCTGATCTCAGTTGAAGGAAAAACGGTGGGAAAGGGAGCCACAGTGACAGGGTAACTGTTTCAACCGACATCTGGTACATGAAAGAGTCAAAGAAGAAAAGATACATGGGGGAGGGGGGGACGCCCTATTAGGTGTATTAGGGTTGGGTTGTTTAGGGCGTGGTTCTGGAGGAGGGATAGCATCAGGTCGTGGCATACGAAAACAATGAAAATTGTATGTAATTTTCAATTCTGAATACACTAATATATATATATATATGTATATTAATATATATATAATTTATTGGTGTATCTATTGCTCATCTATTGGATATTGTTTATCCCTTCGACAACCGCACAGCATTGGAATCCACCAATAATGCAATCTGACAAACAGCTTAAAAAATTAGTGTCCAGACACGAAGAACTCACAAGACAAGATATCACTTTGAAAAAAGAGTATACTACTTTATTAAGAAAATGTCAATCACTTTTTTACTATTTAAACAATCAAAATTTATTTGATAATAATGATCTAGATAAACTAGACTCTAATGATATACCAGGTTTAACCAAATCTGCAAAACAAAGAAGATCAAGAAAAGTTCAATCGAAAAATGATTCAACTATAGAAGATAAAAATGTTGATACAAATTCTTTAAATCATTTAGAGTATTTAAATTATATTAAAGATAAGAATGGAAATATAAATCGTAATAAAATTATATCAAACAGAATACTGAAAAGGAAAATAAATGAAAATTCTATTAAAAAATTGCCAGATTTAGAATGGTATAATCATCAAATAGAAATTGTTTTCAATGAAATTAATAATAACACAACAAATTTTAAATTGCCAGAAGAGATTCAAAATTCATATGATATGTATAGACAAACACCATTGTTATATAATGATGTTAAGAAGTAGGTGCCACCTACGACCAACTAAATAAACCTAATGAGTTAAAGAATTTTAATGAAAAAATGTATATATATATATATGGGTAAATGTTTTATATTGGGCTCCCTTTATCTCTTAAATAAATTTTTGCATATAATATTTTAATAAATAAATATTAAACTATTTAAATATTTAGTCTCTCTTCAATTAGTTACAGAATTGGTTCTAAGTTTTCTAAGGCGATGGTAATCATATCTAAGAACATTCTCCATTGACTTCTTATTAATAAATAATCCCAATAAAAACTTTCTAACATTAGGTTTAAATCTATAATGTGTCATAATATCGAATACTTTCGAGAATAATACTTCATTCTCAAATAATTTGATCTTAGAGTATTGCTGTTTCATATCTGTCAATTTTTTAATAGCATTGTTTGCTACAATATGGTTACTCAATTCACAAACATTCCCGACTACTTCATTAATGAGAAGTTTCATATCATCATCAACGCTTATAAGCCCACTATTAAATGGATTAAATTTAGTAACAATTTTATCGGAGTAACTTTTTTTCATTTCTGTCTTGGCTGTTGTTCTTGATTCTAACTTATTAGAATTGTCATAATAATTGCTGTTGTTGGCGGGCTCAATGCTAACGTTCTCGACATTGTCAATATCTGCTAAGATCTTGTCGAGATTTAAATTAATTTCCTCTACAGTAGCGTTATTAATTAATTCACCGGAATCGGCATTAAAAGTAATCATATCATCACTGTATTCTACCTGTAATTTCCATTCAACCTCTTTGTAAGATAAAAATTTGTCAATAGCTTTTGGAAGAGCAATTCCTACAGGTTCATAAAATACGTTTAAACAACAAGTCCATCCTAATTCGTCTAAAATTTCACAACCCTCCTTAGTCTTAGATATTAAACCTAAAACATAAAAAGCCGTAGTTCTTAAACTAGTGACGGTAGAATCATTGGCTAGACAAATAAAATCTTCGATCAAAGAATAATTATCTATCAGTCCAATACCAAGTGGTGTTGATCCAATGAAACCACAACTCCACAATTTAGCTTTTAGCTCTAATATATCTTCATTTTCCTCTGAAGCGCTTCCACCCTTCAGGTCTTCTATATAACCTTTAATCACATCCATGAATAGAATCAAATCTTTGCAAGATGAAATTAAATTAATACCATCATCAGTTTTGGCTAAAGATCCATAAAAATGTAAAGGAAGTCTCTTTTTAATGTTAGAGTCTGCATTTTCAGAAGATAATATTATATCACCGTGTCTATCATATGCATGTGATAGTGTTTCATAATTCGACAAAAATTCCTCGACAATGTACACATAATCCTTATCTTTATGTGATATCCATGATAATCTTTCCTCTTCGATATAATTAATCTCATTCAAAATTTGAAAACCATATGAGTTGCTCATTAATTCAAATAATATTGGCGAACTAATAAATACCATTTGGTTCAAAGTTGTTCTAAGCCACGAAGCTAATTTTTGTGATGAATTCTCTGTGTTCACAACATAACCGTATAAAGCTTCATCAGCAATAGCAACAACTTTTGGGTTCAAATCATAGAGTTGCCTTGTTAGCTTCTCTAATATAAACTTATGTATTAATGATTCTTTAGACTCAATGTTTCTAGATATAGATTTATCGTTTGTATCATCATTTGATATTATAGCATGTGTCAATTCTCTTAGCTTATTCCCCATCAAATTTGTAGCTAATGTTCTAACATGCTCATCAGTTGTGACTAAAGCTTTCCCAAGAATAGTTCTGCAATGACTAGAATACATAATATTTATTTCAGGTAATGTTAGCATTAAAAATTTTGTAGATATCTTGGAGGAAGATTGAAACATTTTATAAATAATGGTAAAAAAATTCCATTTATTTAAAAGATTGATACCGTTGGAATTTGATGTCAAAGTACCTATCATTTTAAAATACCCCGTAACAATTTTAGTTTTTAATGCATTCTCATTGAAAATATTCCCATCAGTTTTTCCTTCCATGGCACGAAATAATAATGATGTTAGTTGTGGGATTATCTTCGTATCGTCCATCAAAATTTTAAACCCCTCAGTTGTTGATAACATGGTTTTGAAGAATTGACATCCTACCTGTATGTACTTATTGGCGAGTTTGGATTTTTTAGAAACACTTGAGAATCGTTGTCTTAACGGTCTATAAAATACCAAAAGTTTTCTAATGAACTTAGTTTTGGTTAATTCCTCTAACTGCTTCGAATTCGTAAGAGGGCCCTCTAGTAATTCTTGGATAATATTCCAATTCCATAAAGAAAAATCTTTGATTTGTAAAACTTTTGAATTAAAAACCATTCTCCTAAATTTTAAATCATCTACTTTATTAATTAAGTCATTTGATTTTAAAGCTAAAGATAAATCCTTCACATTTTTATTATAATCTATTTCCTCAAGACCAATTGTATTTCTTTTCTTATTCAAAGCATAAGATATTTTTTCAAAATGAAAAGTTTCTATTAGAGAATTTTTGTCACCTGTTGGAAGATACTTGTTGATCAACTGAGGATCGACCTCTATTAGATTCATAGATAAATTGAGATATTCGGTTAAAAAATATCTTGCTTTATTTAGTAAGGTATTCTTCGATTCATCATTTTCAAATTCTTGTATAAGATTAGTTATTTTTTCGACTAAGCCACAGTGATACAATATTATGATCAATAGTGCAACCTGTTGATTAATAGGCATACACTCTTTATAAACGTAATGAGCTGTATTAGTATTCGAAGTTTTGTTATACTTTGATTTGGTCTTGAAATCTAATGGTTTTATTCTTAAAACATCAAGGAAAATATCAATCAAGTATGATGCACATAGTGGTACTTGTAGAAAAGATATCAACTGTCTTAGAGGTTTAAAGTTTTCACTACAGTATAATCTGCATCCATCTGGATTTTTTAATGCTCTTGATATTAACAATGCAGAATTTTGTAGATGATCAATATTTGCTGTTGATTTGCTGTTGATATCAGAGAATTCAATGTTCAGAACTGTGATATCAAAATCTTTGATAAAATTTTTTCTAGTATTATAATTAGACATTAATAGAAGTAACGTATCTAGAATAATTGTTACAATTTTAAGGGAAGTATAATCATGTAAGAGATTTTCCAAAACCCTCATCCCATTACAACTATTCACAAGTTGTGGATCGATAAAACATGTCTCCAGTATAGTCTCTAATGCAATGTGTCTTAATGTATCGTCTTGTTTTTCTACTGAACTTAAAATTGCTTGCATCACTGGTTTTTGTAATTTTTTGTATTCATTGAACTTCCTAGCTAATTTTAAGGCCTGTTCTCTTTCTATTTGGTAAGAATTTTCTTTACCCAGTGAAATAACCATAAATTCAGAAAGTCGAAGTGCTAACAGTTCGTCTACAAAATCGGGACCATTTATAAGATATCTGCATATTTTGAAACCTGAAGCAACGACAAGCTTGTCATCATGTAATAATAATGACTGGAGTGATGGCATGAATGCATTCAAAGCTAATTCATTTCTTATATCTGGGTGCATCTCGATCAAAGTAACGAAATCATTTGCTCTCCTCGTCAAATCTTCAACTGGTGAGTTTATGTTCCTTAGAGCTTGCATGTTATCACTAATTAGCCATATTGCAGTCTCTTTATTTACGGTAACTTTATCACCTAAAGGTTGATAAGGCAAGATTGGGGTATTGTTGTTATAAAGTTCGAAATCGTTATCTGTTTGAAACGAATGAATTGAAGATGTATCAGCAGATATCTGTCTATTAAATGTGTCGCTAAGACTAATTTCTGAAGTTAGTTTGTTTGACAAATAACTAATATCACCTTCTGCATCTTCTTCGCTGTATGATGCCGCCAGGTTATCGATAGAATTATTATTTATTGAGAAACCGATACCATTCATTTTAGCTACATTTTCATATTGGATTTTTGTCTCAAGTATTTGTTTTTCAAGTCTTTTAATCATATTATCAAATTCCCTTATCTGTGTGTTCGTTTTTATTCTAATAGAATGTTTCTCCAGATGGTTAGTTGAGTAAGTACCAGAATAGATATTAGAAGACGTAGTTTTTCGAAGTCTTTCAGCTTCTTTTTTCTTTCGTTTTACATCAATCAGTTCATTTTGATACTGAATGATTTCATTCTTGAGTGTGAATAAAGTTTTGTTTGCAGTAGTTTTATTGTATTTATTATATAGAGGGCTAGCGGGTGAACTTGCTTCTAATTCAGATCGTTTTGATGATACAAATGAAGTCGATAATATCAAATTCTTCTTATTCTTCTTTTTTGAGATACTATTTGCACTTACCATCGAGTTGGTATTGCTTCCTTGGGTATTAAGTGTATCTGATCTTGATCTCGGTACATCAGATTTTGGACTTATATCCAAATGATTGTTCATCTTCGATTTATTCTATCGATTCTCGGTAATTAAAAATGTCCTGTGATTAATCAACTACCCTCTATTTGGATGGCTTTAGAGCATGAACTAATTCCTAAAATTTAATGCAAGTAGTTGTGTTATGAATGTTTTAGGTATGTCAAAAAAATCAACACAGAGAGGTCCCTATGTAATGCAATTCTCAATAGAGTTGGTTCAATTTACTTCAGTTTAAATATATATATATATATAAATATATATATAAATATTGTATACGTCTCAAGATCCTTCTAGCTTTTTAATATACAAGATCGATGGAACTAAAATATCAAATTTATGTTTTTTTAATCAGGCTTCGGTAAGGTAAGATAGTAACGAAAGAAGAAAGAAAACCAATACTTGGAATATAAAAATGTCCCTTTAAGAGGTAGTTTTATACTATTAAACGATGATGGATTAATATATTGATGCATAATTATTTAAATTCTATGAACAGGAAATAGAGATATTTATATAAGAGGGTCTGGGTTGTGTTGATGAAAAACATGATATTCGTGAAGGAAGTTCTTATTTTTTTTTAAATGCATTGTTCAATTGATCTAGAGCTTCAAGCGTGTTTTTATCAAGGGTATTTTCTTCTTCATTATCTAACGTTTTCAAATGTGAACTAATTGAATTGGTCATTGCATATCTCAGTTCTTTGATATTTGAAATGTCATAAATCCAACAAGCTCCAAGAGCTGCCATGGAAAATAAACTTCCGGTGATGCTTGTGGCAACGATTAAAGCTGATAAAGCTTCATTCTGTGCGGCCACTGGGGGTGGTTTATTATTTAATTGGAACATATTGGGGTGATCTATTTTAAAATGAATAAAGATCGGTTAGTAATGAGGGTTGATGATAGGATTTTTGTTGTTTTTCGATGATTCTTGTAACAAAAAACAAATGGGTGTTTGTAACAATGATTAGTCCCTTAGTTAAAAAAAATACATACATGTTCGAATCGATATTTGTTTTCTAAAGTACCTAAAAGATGCAATTGTAGCTACTGTGGCACCTAGAAACCTTAGCATCTGGAACCTTCGTCTATTTGTGTATTCATCAGAAAGCACTGATATTTTACGTTCTTGAAACTTCATACTTTATTTATTCTGGTATACAAATAAAAACAGATGAATAAAAATTAATGTAACATGTAGTGATCTAGATTATCATTAGTTGATATGTGAAGCCTTAAATTTATATCAACTATTCTTTTTATAACATAAAGGACTTGTACAGATTTGATTTTTAATTCTTACAGTATTGAAAAATCTCAAATTGTCACTAAATTTCAGATTTTTTGCGCTGAAACTTCAACATAAAGGTTTAATATGTTAGAAATGACGTTTTGGGGGGGAGGTACTTAAGCTTGTCAGAATGGACATGAATATATATCAACAAATATCTACGTGTATATCTAAATTAGAATTTCATTTTTAAATAATTTCCTTTTTATTTGATGCATTTGATTAATACTTCATGGTATATAAATATACAATTCACTATATATCATATCCTGAATAGTGGCTAAATATTTAAAAGTATTCTTTCTTATATGTTGTTGTATTTATTTTTTTTGTTTTTACTTTGATAGAGGCATAATAAGATCAATCTTGCCTAGTTCTTAAATGTCTCTTTATGACTTTGTCTTTCTTAATTATGTAGACAACAGCACCCCAACCTGATAAGGCGTCACGATCTGCTGCGTTAAGCAGAGCTTGACTTATAGTTTCAAATAGATCTTCGGCCTCTAAATTTGGTTCATATAAAGATTCACACATACCAAAAAGTTGGTCGGATGCAGTACCACTTACAATGAAGTCCTTAGCTTCGTCAATACAACCGATTAAATCAAAACCAGCGATAAATGGTTTACCAGATTTTGAATTGATACCAGCTACAACAGGACCTACAAAGTAAGGACCGAATCTTTTTTCGTATAGAGTACTTGATACTAATTGTGTGAATACTTCCGGTTCGATTGGTCTTTCTTCCCTTAGTTTATATAAATTTGTCTTATAACGGAAAACTTCATGTAATGTAGTAACATCGGTAGCTAAACCAGTGATACCAAAAAATACATGACCATAGTTAAAGATTTTTTCAAAATTATTAGAAACACCTAAAGATTGACTACCTAGACGTAAATCACAGGCAATTGCAACACAATCCTTACCAGTCATTGCTACTACAATACCACCATTAATACTACTTGGATCAGACATTTTTTATCTTATTGTATGACAATTATATTACGTTATTCTGTTTAATTTCAGTAACGTTGTTTTGTAATGATTTGTTAGCACTAATATTATGGTAACCGTATTCTGCCACTTTATTAAAAGTACTTTTCTTTTCTAAGTTAGTTTAACCTTTCAATTGAATAATTTCACAATATAGGAAAACGCTTCCAGCTTTATAATAAATTCGACTATTCTGAGATTATATATTTATTGATAAACAATTCAATAATTAAGTTATTAGATGGAAATTAAAAATATATAACTTCAACAATCAAACTTTAAAACTTAAATATAATAATTAAAAGGTTTGCCACCTTACTTTTTAATTCATTTTCTAATATCTTTTATGATACAAATATCAAGATAACTTTCTTTGACGTCGGAAACGATAAAATCTCGCTTAGCTCAATTAAGCGTTCTAGAGTTTAGAGTTAAGCAATCTCTCTACATCGTTAGGCTTAAAAATCAACAGAAAAGCACTAGAAGTGACACTCGAAGTGACACTCGAAGTGACGTTTAAGATGTTATAGAATAAATTATAGCAAGCACTTGAATATTGGATTTATTATAATTATTATAATTATTATAGTTATATTAATTAAGTATTAATTTGATGTATTTAATATAATATATAACAATTACATAAAATTTTGAATAATCTGAAAAGAAAAAAAAAAAATGAAAAAAAAAAACAGTGTTCTAATTCAATGATGCTCAAATAGTTCTGACTAAATCAGTGATTATTACTGTTGTAATTAATTCCGAATTCCTTAATTGGGCAATATTTTTTTTGCTTTCTGTAATGCCTTTAAATATATGATCTGTTTTTCATATTGTTTGTTTAAATATATATATCTGTTGTTCCAATTATCCATTATTCTTTCAAAATATGGGGTATTACTCCAAATGTTGATTATCTTTGGTTTATTTTCATTGTGTTCGTCTATAAGTTGACCTAATTCAGTAGTAAAAATTGTTAACTGATTTATTCTTTCCAATAATGGTACCTCATCTATAAGGGAATCATCTTCACTGTAAAGGAGTTCGGGTGATAATAATGGTGACCAAGTAGATATGTTGTTCACTCTATGAATGGAATTTGGTTGAGATAATAATATTTGACTCCAACCATATTCCTCATTAGATACTAATTCAAACTGTGCTGATGGTACCGGGGTTAGTCTAGCAGCCCAGAAATTAATCGACTCCACATATAGTTGTGCTTCTTCGACAGTGTCGGTTTGGAATTCTAAAACTATATGTTTGCAACCTTCATTTAATTTCGAAATTGATATTATAAAATTCCCTCTCGCTTTTTCAATAATACTAGAATTTGGCGATTGTCCAATTATTACATTATCTTGAATTACTTCAGCTAGGGCATTAAATAAATTGTAAACAACATAAGAGGTGCTCAATTTTTTAAATTCCTCAATGTTTTCTATTTTTAATAAATTAGAAGTGGACATATTCAATGGGTCATGTAGTTTAAAGACATATATTCTTCCTTCAGATATCCTAACCTTCGCTCTTTTCCAACTAGATTTTTCATTTAAAAATGCAATGGGTGCAATTGCTTCATCAAAAATAGTAGGTCTCTTAGACTTCTTTAAAAATTTGAATAGTAATTTATGGGGGTTTTTAAATTTCGACCTGTCATGGTTAGTCCTATTGTTGGTAGATGACATACTGTTTATGGACGAGTTAGACGGTACTCTTCTTAAGGTGTTCTCATCCTTATTATTATTTTGCTTTCTCGTTTTCTTGTCTGCTTCTGAATGTTCTGCTAACATTATTATTCCATCCATGTACCAATATGTAAAATTTTCATTAATAAATTCAAAATCAAAAGATTCAAGCTCAAACAAATTCTCCAAAGGAATATTATTATGAAATTTCCAGTTGGCACTTGTGTTTATGATGCCAAAATCGATAGTTTTATTGGAGAGTGAGTAAGATGTTGCTACAGTCCTTGCAGAATAAGATGAATTGATACTATGAGTACTTGCTGATCTGGTGTGAGCTATGGAGTATATAGATGCCTTGCTTGATTTCATATCTCCCTTACCGTTTAAATGTGTGCCAGCTTCAGAAATATTTGAGAAATCCCTGTCAATTTTCTTTTTGGAACTCTTACTTCTTCCTTTTTTGTAGTTTTTTTGTTCGTTTGAAAACAGACTTAATGCTTTGTTTTTATTTTCTTCAAAATATGAAGTTAACTCTTTCACTAATAGATCTTGGTTAGGTAAATTCAATGTATCAATCTCTCTGTTAGTAGCATCTTTATAAATTTCTTTCTTAATTGCATAGATTGTGTTATCTAAAAATACATTTACCGAGTACTGTGATTCTTTGTTCTTTTTATGATGCTTCACATTTTCATCATTATGCAAATCTGAATTAACTAATAGTAACGAAAATAACACAATATGTACTATTTTATAGTTATTATGCCACAGTTGTATGATCTCTTGTTGATTCCCAATATTTTGAAAATAATCAATATATTGCAATGACAATTCTTCCAAAATTCTGTCAATATTCTGTGCCTCTGCGATGAAATAAATCTTACTCGATAAAGTTTCTAATAATTCTAATAACGATGTTGGAAACGGTCTAAATAAATTAACGAAATACTTCAATATTTTCCTATTCTTTACAGTACCCAAAAAATTTGCATACTCTTTATAATCGATCTGTTTATACCAACAATCATATATTTCTAATGCAATCAAACGATCTTTATCATCAGCCAATGAATTGTTCGAAGTGTTATCGTTGGTTGCTACAGTATGAGTAATGATCGCATGTTCATCTATTGAATTTGTGAAAAAAGTATCATTTCTATTATTCAATTTTTTCGAACTAATCAAACTGTTGGGTATAGAAATCAATGAAGTATTTCTTTGTTGTTTCTCTAAAAACTTGCTATGCCTGTCAAACTTGGACATCTTTCCTTAAATTTTGAAAATTAGAAATGAAATAATGGAACTTCGTGACGTGATGTTTTTTATATCTATATATAATTGAATAAATGATTTTATATTTCACTTACATAAAACATCAAATATGAAGAGAACGAGTAGATGACTTTTATCTAGTAAAATCAATAGATATTATTATGGGATACAGTTCTGCAACAGTTTCCCCCACGCTCTTGTAACACTGGATCATAAGAAGAAATACTTCAATGAATAATCACTTGAATGGTCAATCAGCTCACAGAATAAATATATACAACATATGTTAGATTGAAACGAGAGAATCCATTAGTTGCAACAGTTCCAAATTCCAAATCCTAAGCTCTTCTATCTCCAAGTTCTCTTCCCCAGTGAGAGAAACGAAGTTAAAAAAACTCCGAGCGAAACGAAAGATGAGATGAGATCGTATCATTCTTCACGACTCATATTATCAAATGCATCACTGAATTTGTTTATTATTGGTTAAGATGTGGGGGTGGGGGTGGGGTGTCGACGACACACAGACACTCACGACTGACATCCGCACATATACATCACATCCGCACATAAGGGTGCTGGGTATATAAGTGTTGTTGTTTGCAATGTCTTTGATACAACGATTTTTGATGGGTTGGGATTGTGGTTAGTCAGGTATCCGTATTGTATGAGAGACGTTTCTAGAGAGATGTTGAGTTCTTTACAAGTTTAATCAGATACAAGGAAACCTGATAGGATATTCATAAAAAGTGGTTCACGACGCACATTCATGCACATACACGTATCGATACTCCATACTCTCATCCCTCTCATCCCTCTTTAAAGCTTCTTGTTGTTCTCAAATACCGCGTTTTCTTAATTGTTTACATATTAAGATGCCCCAATAGTTTCGCGTAACGCCATAATAAATATCGCCATAGTTAAACAGAAAATTATTATACTAAGATATAAAGATATCAAGAGTTTTTGGTGGATATAAAAATGTTTTATTTCTTTTAGTTTCGATTCACTTTAAGACGTGTAAGTGAAATCGTTGTTGGTTTAAGATATATTGAAGGTTCTGAAGTGTATATGCCCCTTTAGTGATAAATCCATAAAGTCGTATAGGGAGTTATTACTAATCATATTAAGCCATTACTCAAACGATATAAAATTAACACTTAAGAAATGACGGAACTGGAGACAAACGCTATGGATGTAAGTAACTTAGTAGCAAATGAAAATGCTGAGATAGGTGAGACCTCGACTAACGAGGTACAACAGGATGATAACCAACTTGGTAACGAAGAGAATGATGAAAATATAGATGGTGACATCGGTTTAGCATCATTCGTACCTTTAGAAAAATTGCAAGTCAACGGTATCACTTCTACAGATCTTAAAAGATTGAGAGAAAGTGGGTTACATACCGCTGAAGCTGTGGCTTATGCTCCGCGTAAGGACCTGTTATTGATTAAAGGTATTTCAGAAGCCAAGGCTGATAAATTATTGAATGAGGCAGCTAGATTGGTACCCATGGGATTCGTCACTGCTGCTGATTTTCATATCAGAAGATCTGAGATGATCTGTTTAACTACAGGTTCTAAGAATTTAGACACAATGTTGGGTGGTGGTGTTGAGACTGGTTCTATTACAGAACTTTTTGGTGAATTTAGAACAGGTAAATCACAACTTTGTCATACATTAGCAGTCACATGTCAATTACCTCTAGATATTGGAGGTGGTGAAGGTAAATGTTTGTATATTGATACAGAAGGTACATTCAGACCTGTTAGATTAGTTTCCATTGCTCAAAGATTTGGGCTGGATCCAGATGATGCATTGAATAACGTTGCGTATGCTAGAGCATATAACGCTGACCACCAAATCAGATTATTGGATGCAGCCGCACAAATGATGAGTGAGTCAAGATTTTCTTTAATTGTTGTTGATTCCGTTATGGCATTATACAGAACTGATTTTTCAGGTCGTGGTGAATTAAGTGCAAGACAAATGCATTTGGCAAGATTCATGCGTTCTTTACAAAGACTTGCGGATCAATTTGGTGTTGCGGTCGTAGTAACTAACCAAGTTGTTGCGCAAGTTGATGGTGGTATGATGTTTAATCCAGATCCAAAGAAACCAATTGGTGGTAATATCATGGCTCATTCTTCTACCACTAGATTGGGGTTCAAAAAGGGTAAAGGTTGTCAAAGATTATGTAAAGTAGTAGATTCTCCTTGTTTACCTGAAGCCGAATGTGTATTTGCAATTTATGAAGATGGTATTGGTGACCCAAGAGAAGAAGACGAGTAATCCCCTCCTTCAAAATTATTTTATGGGTCCATAGTCGATATTTATTACAAAACAAAACTTAGCATTTATATAACATTTTAACATATTTACCCGTTTTTATAGTTTGGGTGTAGGAAATAAAAAATTAATTAATACAAAATAACACAAATGATAGTCTTTTAATTCTTGACATTTAACGAGTATCTCTCAAAATTCATTAAGTTATCTTTTTGCTTTTTTTATAACTGCGTTATCCTTTTCCAATCATTGAAAAAGTTATTTGACAATGAAAATATTAAAATGTCAGATAATAGCAAATAATGAAAAATTGATTTATAACAATTACAATAGCAAGCCAATATAAGTTATTGAAACAATTTTTAAGGAGATGCTCAAATAACTATAAATTAGAGGTAACACTCCTTGTATTTGATTATGATTTTTTTTATTAATAAATTGATGGGACTAGATTGCAATATTTCAATGTTCTCCTGACACTTTTATTTTAATAAATATAAATACTTATATATAATTTTTATATATTCACAAATACTTTTTATTGTGTACTTCATAACATTTTTGTTACTTGCTTGTGACAATAAAAATACCAGAGTTAATGAATTAATCATCACAATCTATTTATTTGAGCACATATGGATTATTTACATGACCCAACATTCACTAAAATCTCAAGAACTCAATCATTAATAAAAAATGGCAGAGGAACAAACAATCAAGATAATAAAACTTCAAATGCAGAATTGGCATCTATATATTCATGCCCAGTAACATTTCTTGACGTTAATGTTTTATTTGAGCGTTTTAACGATGAAAATAGTATTATTAGAAATGAAGGAATTTGCGTCACTGGATTTGAAAGTAACGATACCGAAGTTAAAGAAGTAGATAACAATTTGTTCAACATATCTGACAGTTCAGAAAAACATTTTACAAGCTTTCCAAATACCCCGCTTCGCTGTTTTGAGTCTGAAGTGTCTATAAACAGTAGTTCGATATTGAATTCAACCAATGCATCAACATCAGACTCAAACATATCAATAACATTCACAGAACTTCCAGATGTTGAAGAGATTCAAAAATTAATTAAAGAGGCAAAACACACAATGGAACTTGAAAAATCTTATATGTATGTTCAAAAGATGTTAAGTGCTCTTTGTTGGGCAAATGTGAACCCTAACAACTATTACAAAAAATCATTAAAAAAATCGTTAATTAGGAATATAAAAAGAAATTTAAGATATTTGACTGCCCAAAAAGTAACAGATGCGGGATATATTTTTGCAGATGCCTACTCATCTGGTGTATTTGGGTCAGTCGATCATAAAAAAGCCTTTATTTTATTTAGAAATGCTTCTCAACTCGGCCATGTTGAAGCATCTTTTAGAACAGCGTACTGTTACGAGAGAGGTCTCGGTGTAGTGGCATCATCTTGGAAAGCTTTAAAATATTTAGAATTTGCAGCCAAGCAACGCCACCAAGTTGCAATGTTTAAGCTCGGAATGGCATATTTCTATGAAAAGTTAGGGTCTCCAAAAACAGATTCAATAAAGTTATCTGGAGTAACTTGGTTAACAAGAGCAGTAAACTGTTCTGATAACGTCATATGTGATGCTCCTTTCGAACTTGGAAAAATATACTCTACCGGTTACAAAGATTTGATATTGAAAGATGAAGAATTTGCTAGATTACTATTTCAAAAAGCAGAACAGTTGGGATATACTGCACATGGAGGACAGATAGAAGTTTGATATGTGATTCGAATATCCAATTATAAAAATTATCACTAACTAAACTCAAATAGTTTTTTACAATTTAATTAGAATATTAAAATCTCGTAACACTATTACTTTATTTATGCAGTGGATACTAAAAATATAAACATAAATATTGTTTTATAAAAAGGTATTAAGGAAGAATGTGTTTTTTTTTATTTGAATCAATAGTGGTTTCTTCAGTATCTTCTAATAATTCATATGCAAATGCTCTTTTAAGATTATTTTTGTTAGAAATAGATATATTATTTTTTGTATATGTTGCTTCTCTTGATGGGGAGTGTATAGTTTTTGATTTTTGAGCTGAAGCGTTAATACTTTTAGGTATGAGAACCTTTGGGAGGGGATGATCTGGGATTGGCACAGGTGTTGAAGGTGTCATATCATGTATATCAATCTTATGTAGTTTGATAGGGGAGGTGATTTCTTGTAAGTTCTTTTCTCCATATTCTTCCTCAATATCTTTATAGATTTTAAGATTAGGTGAATTTTCAAAATTTGGCAAGTCTCTGATAACCGAATCAGTTAAAGCGTCATAATTGTTAATATAATGACTGATAGTGTTTTCATTTTTCGTTTGGTTCATCGATTCTACTAAATTTTCTAAACTTTTAATATTTCCTATCATCACTTCTTTTTGAGATTTTGAAATTTGGGATATATTATCTTTATAGTCAGATAATAAATATTTTATAAATCCATCAATTGACGCTTCTATCTTGTTAGCATTTTCATTTAAATTTTGTTTCCGAGTTTGAGCGACTGACATAAACGTCAGGAACTCTTTTTGTAATTTTGTAAATGTGTCATTAAAACTACTATTTCTAATTTCATTTAACTCATTCAATAGTAAAGAAATAGATTTTGATGTAGATCGTTCAGAATTCGGTTTTAGAATCTCAATTAATTTAATTATTTCATTTGAGATAGGAAAATGTTCGACAAAACTTTGGAATTGAACTTCTAATTTTTTAGATGCATCTGCGATGTTTGAAGGTACTTTTTCAATCTTCAGATCTAATTTTGAGATTGCATCAACTGAGGTTGATGATATACTTTCAATCGAGTTCTTCAATATCTCATTACTCTCCTTCTCTAATATGTTTACATAACTTAAAGTTCTGTCCAAAATGTCTTGGTCAACTTTTGCATGATTATTCTCAATATCTTTTATGGCATCAATTAATTCCGATGTTACTTGTTTTCTTGAGTTTATAACTTCTTCTTGGAAGTATTGGTTCAATTTATTTAATCTATTCTCAAATGTAATTGAGATATTATTTTTTATTATTAATTTCTGTTTTAAATCTTGGATTTCTTGAGATTTTTCAGAAATAATATCTTTTAATTCTTGTACTTGGCTATTAGCAAAGTTGTTGAAATCTGAAAAGCCATGATTAAAGGAGTTTGTAAAAGTAGAAAATGATTCATCTAATAGTGTATTAATGTTAAGGGATTTTGTTTTAATCTCAGAACAAATATCATTTAATGTTGTCAAGTGTCTACTGTATACACTTTCATATTTTTTATCCCAACTTGTTGATAAGTTTAACGTTTCCTTTAAATTCGTTTCCATAAATACAGAAAATTTATTTAATTCATTAATTAGTTCATCTAAATTCAATGATAATATGTTACTTTTTACACTCCTTTCAAATTCCATTGAATGATTTTCCATTTCGTCAAAGACGCTGGAGAAGACATATTCAAAGTTATTTGAATAAGATGTTAAACCTTCTCTTAAATTTGCCAGAATAGTAATATATTGTTTTTCAGAATCAAAGACTTTTTTAAGAATATCTATATTGATTTTTGAACTTGTTTCAAGATTATATTTATCCAGTTGTAATTTATCGAATACGTCCATATTTGACACATGTATTTCATTAATCTTAGCATCAAATAATTTAAATTTTTCTTGATTATTCTTGAACAAAGATACGATTATTTTAATTTTTTCTGCCATTCTCATATTTTTATCTTCAGATTGTCTCAATTTGTTGGATAATTTTTTGTTTAATTCAGTTTCTTCCACATATTTGGCTTTGAAGCGGTTAATTTGATCTTTCATATTATCTATCTTGGCCTTTTGTTCTGTGATCAATATGGCATTACTCTCATACAAATCGAGTTGATCCTGGGTTATGTATATTCCATCTTTAGTTCTAGTTACCTTTAATTCATTTCGTAACCTATCAATTTCATTTACATATTCATGGATAAATGTGTCCTTTGATAATGATTGATTAATTTGAGGAGTATTTTTAATTGATTTTGCTCTTGTTGCGTACTCCAATGTACTTACTGTTTCTTCCAAAGATATTTTGGCAGGTGAAACTGTAGCAATGATACATGTCTTTGTCTTTCCTCCTAATGAGTCTTGAAGTAATCTAGTTAATTTTGATTCTCTGTATGGAATATGATGCGAACGATCTACTAATGCATTTATGACTCTTCCTAATGTTAATAAAGATTTATTAATCAAACCGGCTTCCTGTGCTCTTTTATTTTCTGCTCCTGATCTATTAATATTTTCACTACCAGCTAAATCAACCAAATTCAGCTTACCAGTTTTCACAAATTGTTTTCCTGTAACCGGATCAATTTTGGTAACATTTGTCACAATAGTAAAAATTGTGTGAGATCTAGAAGATAAATCATTCAGTTTTGTCGCTGCAACTTTTCTCTTTAAAGAACCTTCTGTTAACAGTTGTAAACCTTCATGTGCAGATTTGATATATATTTCTTCCATTCCTTTTACCGTTATCGAAGAGGTATCACCATTTGAAGAAGAGTTTTTATGATTTGTCATTATTCTTACATTTTTTCTTTCTGATTCTGATGAATTGATTATTTTAGATTTATTAATGTCATTATCTAAAGTTGATGATCGTGAACGGAAAGTTGGATTAGATACCCTTCTATTTTTGTCAATTTTGTTTATATTATTGAAAGATGTTCCTGATAAAGAGGCTCTAATATCAGGACCCCGTGAGGTTAAATTTGAATTTGTAAGGTTATTGGTACTTGAATTGGTAGTCGTGTTTATTGGTGAATTGTCATTGGTATATGTTGAAAGTAAATCTTTCAATTTTTCATTATACAACTCTAAAAAAGATATTTTCACTGAATATTCTGAATTTTTAAATCGTGTATCTTCTTCATCATTTGAATTTTTTATGTTCCCATTATATGCTACATCGTTTTTGGATAGTTCTTTAAATAGGTAGACCAAAACTCTTGGAATTATTCCTGCATGCTCTCCCAGTAATAATTTATCCCTCGAATCCACATCACCTAAAATGTTCAAATCTCCAGACATTGTATACGTTTTCCCTGTACCTGTCTGGCCATATGCAAATACAGTACAGTTATAACCTTGTAACATCTCATGCACGTAATTTTTAGCCACGGACTCAAACAAAGTCTCTTGATCTGATTCCACTCCAAAAACTCTATCAAAAGTATACGTCTTATCATTTGAATTATTATTATGAGTAATGTTGTTCTCTTTACCATTCTGTGTAGAATTCTTATTTGTATTAGAGTTCATCGGTACACTGTATAATTTTCTTGATTGATTTTGCGATAGAATTACTTTATTACCTCTTGCCCCTAGGGTGGATATGACTACGCTACTTTTTTCATCTATCTCTCTCTGAGATCTGGATCTACACCTCACATAAACCTTTATGTTGTCGTTGTTGACCGCCGTAGGAGGGACTGTCTTCGCATTCGAATTGATGTACACGTCCTGGCTTGACTCGGATGAATCATCATTGGAGGTCTTGTCTATTGAAGGCAATGCATCATTAATATCTTTAACTTCAGGTGACATATTCTAGAGAATGCAAAAAAAAAAAACACAATAATAATAAATAAAAAGAAATTATTTTCTCAGAAAAAACAGGGGGAAAAAGAATGAAAGATCCAATTCCCATACAAGAGTTGTTAAAACCTCACAAATTAGTAATTTTGATGGTTTTTGGCCTTTGTGTTTGTTAGAGTTATAATTGTGTTGAAAAAAAAAATAAACATAAGACTGAGAAACATAATTGTAGTTTCATTAAATTAAATAATATGTAAAAGTATATTGTTGAATCATTGGTAATGGTTTATAATAAGAATGTTGATTGAAATAAGATTTTATGGTTTATTATGAGATGATGGAATGGAAACGCGTAATAATAAATACATATCTTGAACATTAAGATACTGCTGAACCACAAAAACGTCAAGAATTTTTCTTTTAATTATACCGAACACTTCGGCGGCTGTTTTGTCTACGATTGTTTTTTTTTTTTGTTACATTTCATTTTCTAGTCACGTTTCTTCTGCAATATATGGTTGGGTAAGAAGAAGAAGAGAGCATCACCATTACCGCCGCCCATACACTGCATAACCGCATAGTAAAACGCTTGTTCTTGTTCTTGAGAAAAACCATTGTTTCCTTGTTTCTTTCTCAGAAAATGTCATTGTGTACGTTTTTGAGGTTTTTACATACTAGGCTCTAAAAAGAAACGATGAAGCATCTCCCCTATTGGAAGAACTTTTTCCCAACGAACCCCCCCGCCAGCCAACCAGCCAACCATTTTGGGAAACTAATGAGCTGACTGATTATAAAGTAATCGGACGTTCCTCTTTTTTTTTTTTTTGTCGCGGCGGAAGCAAAATGAAAAACTATAATTGACGCTTTTGTTTATCCGGGTAATTGCTATCCTCCAAATTTCCGTGGAATAAAATTTTTTTGGCTTCTTTGTTTTTTCTCTCTCACATAGCTCATTCTGCGCGTATTGTCTTGTGATGGAAGTATGAATTTGTAGGGGTCATATCTCCTGCTTTCTCTCTGTGTAAATGTCTGGCACAATTTAAAGCAACTGCAGCCCGTACGCATTTCACTTAGCTGAGCTAACCTCAGCTCAGTATTTTAGCGTATCATCATTTCTCTCTCTCTCTCTCTCTCTCTGAGTATTTGTTAGGTTGTTTCTCTTTTTAACCGATGAGTCTCCAAAAAAAACAAATTACCCTTTCTTCAACCATCGAAACATACTGAACAATCAATTACCAGATTCAATTGGTTAGCAAGGAAACATGTTCCAAGGATACACTTAGAATAAACATATTAGATACAATACATATATATATATAAATCCTTTAATTGCAAAAAGTTTATCCATCTTTAAACACATAAGCTCATACAATTAACAACCATTCAATATATATATATGTGCTACTTCCTGTCACGTATCTAATAACTACCACATATATTAAATATGGCATACTTTAAAAAAAAAAATTAAAAAAATTACTTAAAGAGGAACAAAACAAAAAGTATGGGGAAAAATTAGAAATGAAATGAAATTAAATAACAAGGAAAAATTATATAGATAGCTAAAAAAAAAGAACTTAAAAAACAGTGCATAGTGTAAATAATAAATATATATATGGTTTTAATTTATTTATATATTTAACTATTTATATCTAATATATTGTAATCTGTAAAACATATGTATATATGGATGTGTGTATGGAGTCAAGTTTAATATTGCAGTATAGTGGCATTTTCTGGTTTTAAAACAGAGATAGAAAAACTGACAACAAATTTTAAAAGATGAAACCAAAATTAGTTAAACCAAAAATTGAAAATGTCTCGTTGAAAGAGTCGATTGATGTCAATTCGAAAAATACATCTCCTTTGGAACAACCTTCAACGGGACATAGGCCTGTTACTTCCTGCTCACATTGTAGACAACATAAAATTAAGTGTAATGCCACAAGCAAATATCCTGACCCGTGTGATAGATGTTTGAGAGTTGGATTGGACTGTGAGATAGATCCACAATTTAGACCTAAGAAAGGTTCTCAGTTGCAGAACTTAAGAAATGATGTTAATGATTTAATGGGGAAAATAGATTACTTAATTAAAAATGATGAACTTATATTATCCACTTTAAATATTAAGAATAACAACTTACCAAAGAGTAATAAGAAGAGTGTAAAGGACAAAGATAGTGATGATAAGAATGACGATTTTGTTGCGAATAAAAGCCATAGTAATGAGAATAATACTAATAATGATTACGATAATGACAAAAAAACTAATAATGATTACGATAATGACAAAAAGCCTACAAAAGATCTGAAAATTGCAGTACAAACATATTTAGCTAAGGAACCTCCTTTGTTGCCAGATATGAATTCTCCAAATTCGATAAATAATGACAATCACAGTAACATGACCAGCCCAGCGAACAGTAAAGGAAGTGTTTATCTCTCCAGCTCAAGGTTTACGCCAATTAATAACTTGAAAGACCTTTCTGATTATAAAGTGGATACAAATCTAGAGAATATCAAGCATGTAATATCAACGACAAATCCAATACAACCACTACCTTCTCCTCACGAAAGTATCGATGAATTTGTGCTAGGTGATGTATGTTTGAGTTTAGAAAAAGCTAATTATCTCCATGGTGTATTTGTTAAAAAATACTTACCTTATTTTCCAATTATGTATTCTGAATCAGCTACAAAACTATGTAATCAATCACAGTTGCTATTTTGGACTGTTATGTTAGTAGCAAGTCTCTCAGAACCATCCCCTGGGTTGTATATAAAACTAGCGGGTTTGATTAAACAGCTGGCCATTGAAACTTGTTGGTTAAGAACACCAAGATCAACACACATTTCCCAAGCATTACTAATATTATGTATCTGGCCTTTGCCAAATCAGAAAATTCTTGACGACTGTTCTTACAGATTTGTAAGTTTGGCTCAATCCCTATCTCTTCAATTGGGCCTACATAGAGGTAAATTTTATACTGAATTTACTAGAACACAAACTTCTATGGCCAATGCTGAGAAATGGAGAACTAGAACCTGGCTAGGGGTCTATTTTGCGGAAATATGTTGGGCAAGTAATTTAGGACTACCTCCAACTTCACAAACAGACTATTTGGTTGAGCATGCTAGGATGGGAGATGATTTAGAAAACAACGAGAATAATGAGAATAACGAATCGAGTACCGATGACATGTTTGTTTATTCCAAATTGTTTAGAAGATTAATATGTCTAGCACATTTCCAAAATAAATTATATAATGTTTTGGGATCTAGTGTTGTCAGTTCTGATGGTTTAATGGAGCCGAGGGATAGAGCTGGTGCGTTAACAATAATGAGCAGAGAACTTCAAAGACTGGATGAAAAAGTTGGGTTTAACTGCCATGAAGCTGTTCAGATATACTACGAATATGTCAAATTGACATTATGCTGTTTTGCCTTCCTACCAAACACCCCAACAGAAGACCAAACTTCCTATGTCACAGAAGCGTACTTAGCTGCTACAAAAATAGTGACATTATTTTCTAAAATGTTAGAGACATGCCAAGTTATTCAATTACCAATCTACGTGAGACATAGTGTGACTTATGCTGCTTTGATTCTGTTTAAATTGTACTTGACTCCTTATCTATTGAAGAGATACATAGACTCAGCCCGTCAATCTATTGTGACTGTGTATCGTTTATACAAGAACCAACTTATAGAGTGGTCTACTAGAGTTGAAAATGACTTAACAAGAACAACGTCGGTGTTAGATAAATTGAATCTAGTTTTACTCACTCATCCTGAAGTTTTTATGGAAAAGGAAGGAATAATTACAAGGATGAGATCACATTTAACAGGTTCATTATTTTACGATCTGGTTTATTGTGTACATGAAGCCAGACGAAGAGAAACAGATCCTGATTATAGTAAGAAAGCTAAAAAGGATTTTGAAACTTATAAAAAATCAAAAGGTATTGTTACATCTCAAAGAAAATTGGTACCTTTACCATTTTATGGTCAAATTGCTAAAGAAGATTTTCAAACAATTACTTCAACAACACCTGGCGGTACAACAGTTACCAAACTTGTCCCAACACAGAGTGCTATTGCTAAGAGTAATAAAGGTGAAAATGGAAACATCAACGAAATTAACGGTATTCCATTCTCGATGTTGAATGAAACCGGTAGCGTTAATTTGGACACATTTTCTGATCCAAAGAAAGTTGAAACAAATGGTTTTCAATCATCTTTCAATAGTAACTTTGATAAGAAAATGGTTCTCCCAGCATCAACGAGCTCTAATAATTATTTAAATCAAGGCTTTAATACATTTCACAAAGGAACTGGCTTATCTGGTATTGAATTAAAATCCTCAAAACAACATTTGTTCAAAGATGGTCTTGAAGGTGAGAAACTATCTAATTCTTCGATGCAGCGTGCTAATAGTATTCCTGCAAACTTTAATTACCCGATTGATGTCCCAAATTCGCAAAATAGGAAGTTTGAAGCGAATAACGACGAGATTTATGACATGAAGAATTCCCTTTTAAATTTTTCATCACCTTTTGAAGCAACAACGCAACCAAAGAATAAAACTTCAGATACTGGTTCGATATTTGGGAAGCAATATGCTTCGTACAAAAAAGTGCAAAAACTAAATCAAAAGAAATCAAATCACTTAAAAACCAAGCAAGAAGTGTACGAAAGCACAAAGACAGATTCTCTAAATAAAAATGTCACTAAGACAGTTTTTGAAATGGATCAGACTATGGCAAATGTAGATGAAACTAATCCTAATTCTGGCGTTAATAATGATAATGGAAACAATAACGTAAATGACAATATGAATGTCTTATCTGAAATCGATAATTTCTTATTGCAACAAAATAACGGATGGTTAGAAAACAACTCACTAAATGATGATTTCCTTGGATGGTTTGATATGAATATGGAACCAGGATTTTAATTATTTCCAAAAACAACAATAAAATTAAAAAGAGCCTGTGAATAGTTTGGTTTTTTTTTTTTTTTTAGTTTCCAATTTAGACAACGGCATTTGCATGCTTATTGAGTCAGGTTTTTCTGTAACTATGAATTTTCATTTATTTATATATATATATATATATATATATATATATATACCAACGTATTTATTTTACAAACAATCATCCGATGTAAGTAATATATTCTTAAGATATACATTATTTTAACTATTCATCTTTTGTTAAAATGATTGATCCTCGAAGAGACAATAATCATAATTGTTATCCATAAATGAACTTTCTTAAATCGATTGCAGGTGTACTGTGTTTCAAAATCTTGATCTCTCATCGTAATGCACGCGCCTAACAAAGAGAGCGACTCACAAGTACTTCGTTTGAGAACATAACCCTTTTTATATTAAAATTTCGTGGGTTTTTTCAGAAATCTAGCTACTGCCAGAAGGCTGTAAAAAGTGTTGAGTTTTATGTATATTTAGAAACTGACATTTTTCATCTCCTTTATAAGAAACAGCAACAAATATTTTCGAGATATCAGTAAAATATAATAATAAAAGGTTTAGCTTCAGTATATCCAAAGCTACTTAATTTTTGTTCAGTTCTCTGATAGGTTATAACTCACAATTCAAAGGTTACTCAAGGGAGTGAGATCTAATTGCTTACAATCATTTATATTCAAAACTCTAATTAATTGACTTCGATATTAAAATAATAGAGTTAAAGGAAAAAATATTATACATTTTTTTTTATGGTGAACGATGGCAATAAAGCTTAAGAGATGGTTATCGAAATCTAGTAAAACTAGCGAAAAGAATACTCAAACATCAAACTATGATGATCAAAAGGACAACTTCAGGCATATCATTGATACAAGACAAATTCTTAATGATGATGAATATAGTATGAATTTAGATTACACTGCACCAGCTATTATTGAGCCTTCTGGGCAGACATCTGAGAAGAATGATATGTATTCTTCTGAATCACCAATTTTAGTACCAGTCGATACAATTGACATGCCAGATGAAACTAATACTGATACTCAAAAATTACCTGATATATCAGAAATTAAAAATAGTGCAATTAAGGTATTTGGGTATGAAAATTTTGGCAACACATGTTATTGTAATTCTGTAATGCAATGTCTTTATAATATCCCTGAATTGCGAGATAATATTATAAAATACCCCTTATCAAGTAAAGAAACAAACTATGATCCTGCAAATATTAAAATTAAAATTTATGATGAGAACAGCTTTAAAACTAATAATACTAATGGTGGAGGGAACCTCCAGAGTGGTAATAATCAAGGAAGTCAACATAATGGATTTAAAAGTTTATATAAAAGTTATAGTCTACCGAATTCCCAGGAATTCCTGCCTAAGGTTTCTTCACAAAGGATGGCCTCATTTAAAATGCTTTCTGGAAGAGATCCAACGAGTTTGTATTCAACATCTACTGCAGCTACATCGTCGGATCAAAAAAATGAACAAGATCAATCAAAAGGAGTGGTTGTTTCTCAATTTCCTGTAGCGGATAAAATACACGAACTAGCTCTAACGACAATTGTAGGTAGATCAGCAAATGACAAGATATTAAATATATCGACATTTAATAAATCTGTTGATAATTTTACGGAAGGAGCTGTGAACAATAATGATAATGATTTTAATGAGCCAATAGAACGTACATTATCAAGTGAAGATAAGAAAAAAAAAGCATTAATTACTGGGCCTGTATTGAATATTGATTCAAACTTGGGCAAACTTGGGCATTCTAATATGTATAGTGCTTTGAAAGACATTTTTGTTGCAATTTTAAGAAATGATAGTTTAACTGGTGTAGTATCTCCTAGAGCATTAATTGAAACGTTAAAAAGAGAAAATATCATGTTCAATTCAATGATGCATCAAGATGCACATGAGTTTTTAAATTTCCTATTGAATCAAATCAGTGATCATATCGAAACCAATATTAATAATCCAAACGACAAAAATATACAATCCAAGGAAACTCAGTTTGCGAGCAATTTCATCAACGATTTATTCCAAGGTGTGTTAAAAAATACGACAAGGTGTTTAACATGTGACAGTATTACTTCAAGAGATGAATTATTTTTAGATTTTGCAATAGAAGTTTCCAACGAAGAAGAAACAGACATTAAAACTATTTTAAGTGATTATTCTCAAAGAGAAATTTTAAACGGATCTAACAAATTTTATTGTGACTGTTGTTGCGGATTACAAGAAGCTGAAAGAGTGGTTGGTCTAAAAAAGTTGCCACAACTTCTTTTCCTTCATTTAAAAAGATTTAAATATTCTGAGGAGCAAAATTCAAACATCAAATTATTTAATAAAATAAAATACCCCTTAAACCTACAAGTTTCATCCCCTTTTGATCCCAATATTTCAAAATCTTATGAATTAACCGGTATTATCGTTCATTTAGGAAGTGGTCCTCAGCATGGACATTATATATCTATTTCTAAAACAGAAAATTTTGGCTGGCTGTTATTTGATGATGAAACTGTGTTTTCAATTACAGAAGAGTCAGTTTTAAGTTTTATTGGTTCTTCTTCAAACCAGTCCACTGCGTACATTCTACTCTATAAATCAATTGAAGAATATAAAGAAGAAAATATGCCAGTCGATAATTATGAAAAAAATATTGAAAACTTTTTAGACAATGATGAAAGAATGAGAAAATACATGTCCAAAATGGCACCTTCTAACGGAAATATCCAAAATCAGTGCATTGTTGAAGATGTGAGGGAAGATAAACTTTATAATGGAGAAAAGTTATCTAAGATATCTTCTTCAGCCAAAAATTCAAAAAGAAAATCTAAATTATTTGGGTTTGGAATGTAATACTTATATTTCATCGATAATATTACCTTATTTATGCATTTATTTCAAAAAATTTATTTATATTTTTTTATATTTATTTGATATACATTTAAATGAATATGTGAAACAGATATAATATATTAATTATTAGGGTATATAATATTAAAGCGAATAGAAATATTCGCAATTAGGGGTGATATTACTCGATAGTGATTAAAACTTTTCTACCTTTAGAACTAGCTTACCTTGAGAACGTTGTGTGTTTAAATAAGAAAAAGCTTCATTGTAATCTTTCCATTCGTATACTTTATCAATTACACATTTAACTTCACGTTTCTCTAAAATTTCGGAGACATCTTGTAACCACTTTAGATCATTATTAGGATTGAAATAAAAGTGAGTGTAAGTGTATGACCATAATAAAGAACCGAATATTTTTCTTGCATTGGCACTTGGATTATCCCAGGTCTCAAAAATATCATTCTTGTAATCACTAACGTAATCACCGACCGTGGTAACATATTGACCACCAGAATGAATTAAATTGCTTGAATGTGCTAGAATATCGTAACCTCCTACAAAATCCAAAACAATATCAAATTTGCCTTGAGTGTATGGTTGAGTAGTTTCTTCTTGTGTTTCTTCGTTGAAGTCGGTGTAGACTTTATCTTCAAGCATTTTTCTCAATGGTTTACTTGCTTTACCTCTACAAGTCAAATAATCGATAAAAATTAAATCATTAGCAAACGAACTGAAATTGTTTTTCAATACTTTGGAACCAGTACCAGTTGTCACAATTGTGACCTTTGGTACAATGTGATAATGGTTTTTTAATAGTTGTAAAGCAAACATACCAACCGAGGATGTACCACCATTAATCAATATGTTTGAGTCTTGTTTTAGGGCACGAGCTATTTCTAAGTTCTTCAAAATCTGGTAGGCAGCACCAAGACAATATAATGAACCAGCGGCTTCTGGCATGGTTATAGTTTGTGGTTTTAACATGATTGGGTCAACTTTAGGGTCAACTAATATGCAAGTTTGAAGAGCACCTAATCCAGAATGCGGATGATAATATATACCCATGACTTCATCACCTTCTCTCCAAGTATTTTTACTGGCAATATCATCACCAACAGTCAAAATAGTACCAAAATATTCTCTACCAATGCCTGCTTCACCGTAGAAACTACCACTTTTATAACCATTTTTAATTTTCATATCTATTGGGTTCAAACCAGCATAAGAAACTTGTATAACTAGTTTGTTTTTTGGAATTGGAGTCTTTATTTTTCTTTCATAAGTGAAATTTATTGGACCTTCTTTCGATGAGAAAACCAATGCCTTGACAGGGATATGTTTGACGTGTCTCACTGGTCTCGCTACTCTCTTTAAAGTAACTTCATCTGTAGGAATTTCCTTTGGAAGTTCTGAACCTTGTAATGTTACATGGTCTAGTTTATGTTCGTTTTCGTTGATTGAAGATTCTGACATCGTGTGTTTTGATTAGAGTATTGTTCGATAGCTTATTGAAATACTCTTCAGGTATGTCGACGCTTTACTGGGATACAAGAGGAATTGTATTTTATGGAAACAAGAGGCATATATATATATATATATGTATGTATGTATGTATATAGTAACAGTAAAATTGATATTGAAAAACTGTTTTAAGATATAAAATAAAAACAAGTATGAAATCGGATTCTTCCTTAGAAATTTCAAAAACTGAATTTCTCCTAAATTTCAAAAGCATTAACCATTACGCACTACGGTAAATAGAACAGTAATAAGTTTATATAATATAACCACTCTTCAGCACTAATTGACAAATACGTGAGACAAGAATAACACATATACAATATATATAGTACTAAATGAACAATTCAGTAGAGTAGACCTATTATAATATACATGGTTCATCTTCATTACAACCGGGAGTAACAAAGGGTTAAGATTGATGTATAAATTTTTTTTTTTTTTCAATATAAAATTTTCTATGTGCGATGAAATTAATTTCGAAGCATTTCGAAATTAATTTCTCGTCGAATTCATTTTTTTTCATTAAGAATAGAACGTACTAACCTATAAAACAATTGCTTGTTTGTTTGTATTTTTTACCCACAAAATACCGCTAACTTCACCAATTGGCAAAGAATTCAAAGTATACAAAATATGCAATGAGTAGTTATCTGAAAAACAAAAAAGTTGCTCAAGTAGTTTACCCAATGTCATTGTTTTATACTGAGGAATAAATGTGTTTTGTTTGTCAGCTCAAGAAACATTGTTTACGGTTTATAAGAACTTAAATTGATGTCAAAAATAATTGGCATTTGAATATCTGTGATCAGAATCAACTGAATTTATTTATTTGAAAAAGGAAATAATTACCTCATCCAGAAATGTCACGATGATAAATTTATATTATCAGGTTTATTTGAATTGGTCTTTACGTATGTCTGATATTGTGCTTAATAAATTTGCATAGTACCAATGGATGTATATAAAACGTATTTAGAACAAGTATTATGTAGTTGATCATGATGTTAGTAGATATAAGAGATGGCATCGATAAGCATCGATATTGTTGCCCTACTTTCCAAAAATCCCTTCTCAATGAAACTGAATAGTATAGGCCATCAGGCTGAGTCTTTTTTTTATATAAGTGTATTGTTCTCTGCTTAAGTGATTCTCAGTAGATGCCAGTCAGTATATACATTACATTACTTCTTACGAAGAAAACCCAAAGCGAAATAAATAAAAGGAAATCGTACGTTTTCACACAGATACAAATCTGGTCATGTGATTCCTAATTCTCAAAAAATTTTAACCAATAAAAATGACTGTTTTGTCTCTAACATCCGTACATTTTTGTTTACAATTTTTTTGAATCTAAAATAAAAAAACAGAGTGGAAATTTCTTGAGAAGATAAAATAATTGCGTGAAAAACAAACTACGATTGCCGAAGCGAAATTTATGCTGCCTAAATAACTCTTTTTCCTCATGCCATCATTACACACACACACGCATACTTTCTATATCTCTCCATTGGTTATATGCAGTATTTTATTATTTGTGATAGTCTATCAGCTATTGACTGAAGGTCCTCATGGTTTAGTCTAACTACTTCGATTATTATTAGGCGTTAGATCATACAGATGATGGGGTCTTATACTACTTTCTTAATTTTGTCTCTCCTCGTCTCCCCAAATCAGAGTAGAGTATATTTCATCTTTCGAAGGATACTTTTCTTCTAATTCATCATTTCTCCTTCTAGCTTCAAATTCACTCCTTCTAATTTTTGAAGGCGCGTAGGCAGAACTTTTGAGAGGACTCTGTCTAATCGCACCATTCTAATGAACATAACCTCTTTCTGTTCATACTGTATTGATAATATATACTTTAGCATTAGTCCACTTAAATATTGTACTGTCGTCTCTTCTATTATGTTTGGAAACAATCTCTGTTACTCCCAGTAATACTTTGATTTCATATATGTATGTTTTTGCTTGTGCTCTGTTGAAACATTTTTACACTCTCTTATCATACATAATTTTTGACTTCTAATAAACTCATCTTTTTTTTTTTTTCATTGCTTATACCGGGCGTAGTAAACTGCACTTTTTCAAATTTTCAATTTTTTTCAACTCTCACTCTCTGTGTAAAGTTAAAATTCAGTTCCACTATTATTTGTAAAATCTGCAATTTTTTTTTCTTTAATTCAATGCTATTCTATTGTCTCTAAATAATTTTATTATTGTTATTCTATATTGACTATTCTAATATATATTAAAAAGCTTTATTATTTAAATACTAAAATTGTGTTTCATAACTATCTTACTTATTGGATACATAAAAGAACCACAACCAAACTCACCAGAATAAATAGTATGTTCATCATCAACTAGATGTTTTATAAGAGGGAATAATAGATTAGAATTCGGTTCATGATATTACATTGAGACTCCATTTAGTTTCATATTCAAAATGACATGGAAATCCAAGTTAATTTTTGATATAAGATAATACATCTTATTGTATTGTGGTAACTTGATGCTAGTTTTAGATTGGCAAGGAAAAAATTTTAACGTCACAAGAAATACAGAATTGTTTGAATTCATATATGGATTAAACTTTTCACTTTGATAAGCTATATGAAATTTAATAAAACTGATTGAGAATTATTTGATATAAATAGGTTGCAATATCACAAGAGAAGATTTTATATTTCTTATTCCATTCTATTCATTTTATCAGTATTGAGAATTTAATTTTACTAACAAATATTTTTCACTTTTTGATTATTACTAATTTTATATTTCCATATTAATATAATATATTGTCATAATAATTAAAGAGGAACATATCATAACAGATTAAAAATGGGTATTTCTCGTGATTCTCGTCACAAAAGATCTGCTACAGGTGCTAAGAGAGCTCAATTCAGAAAGAAGAGAAAGTTCGAATTAGGTAGACAAGCTACCAACACCAAAATTGGTGGTAAGAGAATCCACACAGTTAGAACTAGAGGTGGTAACAAGAAATACAGAGCTTTAAGAATTGAAACTGGTAACTTTTCATGGGCTTCTGAAGGTGTTGCTAAGAAGACCAGAATTGTTGGTGTCGCTTACCATCCATCCAACAACGAATTGGTTAGAACTAACACTTTAACTAAGGCTGCTATCGTTCAAATTGATGCTACCCCATTCAAGCAATGGTACGAAGCTCACTACGGTAACACTTTAGGTAAGAAGAGAGGTGCTAAGGATGAAGAAATCGTTGCTCCATCCAAGAGTGCTGAAAAGAAATGGGCTTCCAGAGCTGGTTCTGCTAAGGTTGAACAAGCTGTTGAATCTCAATTCTCTGCCGGTAGATTATACGCTGTTATCTCTTCTAGACCAGGTCAATCTGGTAGATGTGATGGTTACATCTTAGAAGGTGAAGAATTAGCTTTCTACTTAAGAAGAATGACTGCTAAGAAATAAGCTGTTTTATAATTTTAATCTGTACAATCACAGTTTATTTTTATTAATATATAATTTCTTATCATAATCTTTCATCATATTAAGACACCCAAAAATAAATAAAATATTGTTTTTCTATAATCTTCGTGTTTATTTTATATATATAGGTCGTTTATAAATTAAAGGAAACATTTCATATAAAAACGTTCTAGTGTTTTTTTAATTGTTTATTTTTACTCTTATAAGACAAATTTTTACAAAATTAATACTGACTAAACTGTATTTTATATATAATAGAATCAATATAACATGTGTTGATGAGATATCACAAATAATATTCAATGCCTAATTTGTTTTTTTAATTAATAAATCGTCTTGATATTAACCATGCACATATTGTTGAATAACGACAAAAAATGACTACAGCATTCTTTACTTTACCTGTAATTATATCAGATTGTGACGATGTTACTATTGGGATCGACTCATATTCATTTGTGGTGAGCAAGAATCAACCATTTTATGGTATTAAAAATATTCCCAAAAATTCAATACATCTAATACATTTCCATAATCACCAAAAAAATGAATCGATGAGACATGGTTATTGGTTTAACACAGACGAATCCGATGGTGCCAAAAAGGGTTTTTATTTAAAATATGATGTGAAAGATGAATTTTTTAAAATTTACGAAGAGGATGATATGAATGTATATTATAATAATATTGAGCAATACAATCATTTAATGATCAATTATCCACGAGTAGATGAAATCACTGATGATATAAAAGATTGGAGTTTCCAAACAAAGTATATTACTTGGGATGAGATGCGAAATATTTTTTCAATTAAGAATGATTGTAAATTTGGATATATTGATTCATCTATTTGTAGTAACGAGGAACAAATCAAACTAAGTAAGGAAATAAATGACAAGATCAATATCAAAGAAGATGAAGATAACAAATATTTAAATTATACATTAATTGATTTTAAATCAAGGGAAGCCATTCGGTTTAATAATGAAAGTAATGATTTTTTGGATAAGAGTTATTATTTGAATCAAATAATATTACCTAAATATTTCCATAATAATTTTTTGAAACTTATTAGTGAACTCGAGATAAGTTTTTTAAATTTCATTAATTTTTGTAATTATGGATCTAGTTTACAATGGCATAATATTATTGAATTAATATTACAAAGTTCTAGTCTTCCCAAGATAATAATAAACAATCATGATAATGATACAGTCAATATAGTTGATGAGATAGTCTCTAGTGAACTTAAATTAATACCTGTTGAATATTATGATTTAATTAATATTGAACTTTTCAATAAATTAGTGAATAAATCTTTACAACACAAGAAATTAATTAAAATTGAAAAAGAATTTTTAAGAGTTTCTAAAATAATTACCAGTGATGAAAAGAATGATCATGAAACCCATGATTATAATAATGAAACTAATGATGATGATTACAATGATATTGAACCTTATGAAACAATAAAATATTACCCAAATATTGATAGTGATGATGATGAAAGAGAAGGACCAACTATAGTGAGTGGGATATACCATAATATAAAATACTAAATTCTCTTAATAGTGGATTAGTAGTAATAATTTCTTATATGAGGTAAGCACTCCCTGGTTTCGAGAAGATTCCAGTCAATGTGGTTCCAGTAACTTCTTTCTCTTACTCTCTTTCTATCACCTGAATGAGAGAGTAATTTTTTTGGCTTTTATTGTTTTGGGCGTTTCGAAATTGAAAAAATCCGTGCTTCTCCTGTGTTTTGTTTGTGCGGCAATATTTTCTTATTGCATTTAGTTTTCTTTCTATTTTAAATAAAAATGTCTACACGGTTCCTCTGTGCGTCTCTTGCAGCAAAAACAAAAAGAAATTCCATCACGAGAACGATTCAAAATCGTTTTCGTCTGCATAGTCTGTTCCCCCCCCCCCCCCACGAAAGAATACTGTTCTCGATTCGCATCGTGCATGCAATTTTATTAATTAATTGATACCAATAAGTAAATTAAGGGTACTGTCTCTCTCCACCCCCGACGGTCTCTCTACCCCGGGTGCAAGAAAGGGAGGTGCAGACTTGTCAGTTTTTGTGTTTTGTTCTCTTTTTAAAATTTCGATGAGAATATTACTATAGAGCATTATTTTATAGGGGAGCAAGGGATGGGGGGAGACTAATAATAACTATCTATAATCATTTTGAGTCGTTTTATGTAATTTATATGTGTTATGTGTGTTATGTTGTTTATGTATTCTATAAAAATTTCTATTATGGTTAATAATATTCTCTAGTTTTATAATAGGAAATTATTCAATTGGAATATGTAATTTCTAGTGATTGACTAGTAATTTCTAATGATTTCTAGTAAATTCTAGTAAATTCTAGTAAATTCTAGTGATGTCTAGTGATGGTTTTATATTAAATGTATAAGCAATTGGAAGCTTTCGTTCGATTCTTATAACTATTAATCTCGAATATCTTAACAACCCAACCAACTTGTTCAATTGTAAAATACCTCTGTGTATTTCTCTTTTTCTCTCCCCTTGCTTCGATCGATCCGATCAATACATTTTTTTTCTAAATGTACTCAATCTTAAACCATTTGGTCACAAAAACCCATGTGAGAAATAAATTATTTCATTAAAAACTTTAAAACCATGAAATATATTACTTAATCTTTTTTTTACTAGAACCATCTAGATACTTCTGTAAACTTCTGGTATATATTATAATAATTTCATAATAAGTACTTAATTAAGAAGAAGAAAACGACTCGTCGTTTCTGTTGTTAAAAATGTATGTCTGCTCATTTTGTATTGTTATTTTTTTTCTTATTTCTAGTCGTTTCTATTTTGTGAGGTTCCCCAAAAGATTGGAAGTTTCTAAATTCAATCTTCTAAGATAGATTTTAAAATAATTGGTATATAAGGGGCAGGTTATTCAATTAAATTAATTCAAACTTTTTCTTGAATAAATAATAAATATTTTTAGTCTATTATTTTTTACATTACAATTCCATATAAGAATAAATATCTAAATAAGATAACAAACATTATAGGTTTGAAAATTATAACAACAAAAACTAAAAACAAAAAAAAAAATGTCAAGAGCTGTAGGTATTGATTTGGGTACTACGTACTCATGTGTTGCCCATTTCACTAATGATCGTGTCGAAATTATTGCAAACGATCAAGGTAACAGAACTACTCCTTCTTACGTCGCATTTACTGACACTGAAAGACTGATCGGTGATGCCGCTAAGAACCAAGCCGCTATGAACCCTTCAAATACAGTTTTCGATGCTAAGAGACTTATAGGGAGAAAGTTCGATGACCCAGAAGTCGTCAACGACGCTAAACATTTCCCTTTCAAGATCATCGACAGGGATGGTAAACCTGTAATCCAGGTTGAATTCAAAGCAGAAACAAAAACTTTCACTCCAGAAGAAATTTCTTCTATGGTTCTAACGAAAATGAGAGAAACTGCAGAAAACTATTTGGGTGGTGATGTGAAAGACGCTGTCGTCACTGTCCCAGCATATTTCAACGATTCTCAAAGACAAGCTACAAAGGACGCTGGTACAATTGCAGGTTTGAACGTTTTAAGAATTATTAATGAACCAACAGCAGCCGCTATTGCATACGGTCTAGATAAGAAAACCGCTAAAGAACATAACGTATTGATTTTCGATTTAGGTGGTGGTACTTTTGATGTCTCCTTGTTATCTATTGACGAAGGTATCTTCGAAGTTAAAGCTACTGCCGGTGATACCCATTTAGGTGGTGAAGATTTCGATAACAGGGTTGTCAACTTTTTAGCACAAGAATTCCAAAGAAAATACAAGAAAGATTTAACCAAAAACCAAAGAGCATTAAGAAGATTGAGAACAGCAGCTGAAAGAGCTAAAAGAACTCTATCTTCTTCCGCTCAAACATCCATTGAAATTGACTCTTTGTTTGAAGGTGAAGATTTCTACACCTCTCTAACAAGAGCTAGATTTGAAGAATTATGTGCAGATTTATTCAGATCCACTTTGGATCCTGTAGAAAAAGTTTTGACCGATTCCAAGATTGACAAGTCTCAAGTTGACGAAATCGTCTTGGTTGGTGGTTCCACAAGAATTCCAAAAGTCCAAAAGCTAGTCTCAGATTTTTTCAACGGTAAAGAACCAAATAAGTCCATTAACCCTGATGAGGCCGTCGCTTACGGTGCTGCTGTTCAAGCTGCTATCTTAACTGGTGATACTTCTTCTAAGACACAAGATCTATTATTATTAGATGTCGCCCCATTGTCATTAGGTATTGAAACTGCAGGTGGTATCATGACTAAATTGATTCCAAGAAACTCTACAATTCCAACGAAGAAGTCTGAAACATTTTCAACTTATGCTGACAACCAGCCAGGTGTCTTAATTCAAGTCTTTGAAGGTGAAAGAACCAGAACTAAAGATAACAACATCTTAGGTAAGTTCGAATTGGCAGGTATCCCACCGGCACCAAGAGGTGTTCCACAAATTGAAGTTACCTTCGATATTGATGCCAATGGTATCTTAAACGTTTCTGCTTTAGAAAAGGGTACTGGTAAATCGAATAAGATCACTATCACAAACGACAAGGGTAGATTATCTAAGGAGGATATCGATAGAATGGTCTCTGATGCTGAGAAGTTCAAGGCTGAAGATGATGCTGAAGCTGAACGTGTTCAAGCTAAGAATCAATTAGAATCCTATGCCTTTAGTTTGAAGAACACCATATCTGAAGCTAACTTCAAGGAAAAGGTTGGTGAAGAAGACATCAAGACTATCGAAACTGCAGTCCAAGAAACTGTAGATTGGTTAGATGCATCTCAATCTGCTTCAATTGATGAATACAAAGATAGACAAAAGGAATTAGAATCTAAGGTCAATCCTATAATGAGCAAATTCTACGGTGCTGGTGGCGCTCCTCCAGGTGCTGGTGCTGCTCCTGGCGCTGGTGCTGGTGCTGCAGGTGCTGCTCCAGAGGGCCCAACCGTCGAAGAAGTTGATTAAGCTAGCTAATTAATATTTAAATGATTCATTATATATACTGGTTTATAAATAATAACTAATTTAACTATTTATTAATTAATAAAAAATTTAAAAATATGTTTAATTTCAATATTATATAAAATAAATAAGAAGAAGAATATAAAAAGAACCTTTGAAAGTAAATTTGATTAATCTATTCAGTGAATATAACAATCAAACTCGTCTGAGAAGTAATACTTATTAATATACTTTTGACAGCTTTAGAAGTAAGAACATAATAACATAATAATAATTTTCTTTAGTTTTCCAACAAACAGTTGAATTTGATCAAGCTGAATGGTCTTAAATCATGGAAATACATGTTCAGATTAAATTCATGAATTGAAATATATATACTGATTTTCTTGACTATAACATCAATGCTTAATAATTTACTTAGTAGTAGTTTTACAATCAATTTTTATAGCTAGAAATTAAAGTGACACTAATAATCAAAAATACAAGTATAATAGTGCTACATAATGAAGGCAAACAAAATCAGTATCCTAATGCAACTGAAATAAAATAGATAATGAGATGAGATGAGATGAGATGAGATGAGATTTAAATACGAACATTTAAAATTTTATTAAACGTTGTTGAAAAAGCATCCATAGTGAAACTTCTCGAAAAATTGAAAATTCGAAGAAAAAAAAATTCTAAATATCGCACAGAAAATACCTGAGAGATGACTGAAAAATAAATTGAAGAAGTAAATTTTATATTTTATATGTTGATGAATTTAGTAGTATATTACTCAAATAGAAAAAATAATTATTACAATGAAAAATTATCAACTGCCATAAATTTTGTTTCGTAATAGACAATATAACACTATTCTAATTATATTGTTCATCTAACTTCATTGTAGTGGATATGACTAATATTAAATATAACAGTTTATTTAAGATCAACTAAATGGTTTTTGTGTAAGATGTCTATAATAACTTACAAAGTTTTATTTATATATATACATATATATTATAATTGCTTATAAATTTTTTGTTTTGTAAAATTTACTTACTTATTGTAATTAAGTTTAGAGCATTCATTTAACTCGACAAGTCAAAACAGAAACAAGTCTAATAAGCTCTATTAGATATGTCTGAATCCACTCATTTCTCTTTTCCAAGAGAAGAAGAAAAAGTTCTTGCCTTTTGGAATGAAATTGATGCCTTCCATAGGTCTGTAGAATTAACCAAAGACAAACCTGAGTTTTCATTCTTCGATGGTCCTCCATTCGCCACTGGTACTCCTCATTATGGTCATATTTTAGCTTCAACTATTAAAGATATCGTTCCAAGATATGCTACTATGACTGGTCATCATGTCGAAAGAAGATTTGGTTGGGATACTCATGGTGTTCCAATTGAACATATCATTGACAAGAAATTAGGTATCAAAGGTAGAGAAGATGTTTTCAAATTTGGTATTGAAAACTATAACAATGAATGTAGAGCTATTGTTATGACTTATGCTGACGAATGGAGAAAAACTATTGGTCGTGTCGGTCGTTGGATTGATTTTGACAATGATTACAAAACTATGTACCCATCCTTCATGGAATCTGTTTGGTGGGCTTTCAGCGAATTATACAAGAAAGATCAAGTTTACCGTGGTTATAGAGTTATGCCATACTCAACTGGTTTAACCACTCCATTGAGTAACTTCGAGGCTCAACAAAATTATAAAGATGTTAATGATCCTGCCGTTACTATTGGTTTCAACGTTGTTGGTCAAGAAAAGACAAAATTGGTTGCTTGGACTACTACTCCATGGACTTTACCATCTAATTTAGCTTTATGTGTTAACCCAGAATTTGAATATGTTAAAATATATGACGAAAACAAGGATTGTTACTATATCCTATTGGAAAGTTTGATTAAAACTTTATACAAAAAGCCAGCTGCTGAAAAATTCAAAGTTGTTGAAAAAATTAAGGGTTCTGATTTAGTTGGCTTAAAATATGAACCTTTATTCTCATATTATAAGGATGCTTTCGCCGATACTGCATTCAGAGTTATAGGTGATTCTTATGTTACAAACGATTCTGGTACTGGTATCGTTCATAACGCTCCAGCTTTTGGTGAAGAGGATTACAACGTTTGTATTAAAAGTGGTATTGTTAAGGAAGATGATGAAATTCCAAACCCAGTTGATGACAATGGTAACTTTACCGATAACATTACTGATTTCAAAGGTAAGTACGTCAAGGATGCTGATAAGGAAATTATCAAATATTTAACTGCCACTGGTAATTTATTGCTAGCTTCTCAAATTCGCCATTCATACCCATTCTGTTGGAGATCTGACACTCCATTGTTATACCGTACCGTTCCAGCTTGGTTCGTTCGTGTTAAGAATATTGTTCCACAAATGTTAGAATCCGTTCAAAAATCTCATTGGGTTCCAAACACTATCAAGGAAAAGAGATTCTCTAACTGGATTGCTAACGCTCGTGACTGGAATATCTCAAGAAACAGATACTGGGGTACTCCAATTCCATTATGGGTCTCTGAAGATTATCAAGAAATAGTCTGTATTGGTTCTATTAAGGAATTAGAAGAATTATCTGGTGTCACAGGTATTACTGATTTACATCGTGACACTATCGATAAAATTACTATACCATCAAAGAATGGTAATGGAGTATTAAGAAGAGTTGACGAAGTTTTTGACTGTTGGTTCGAATCTGGTTCTATGCCATACGCCTCCCAACACTATCCTTTTGAAAATGTTGAAAAATTTAAGCAGAGAGTTCCAGCTAACTTTATTAGTGAAGGTTTAGATCAAACTAGAGGTTGGTTTTACACTTTAAGTGTTTTAGGTACTCACTTGTTCGGCTCAGTTCCATATCAAAATGTTATTGTTTCTGGTATCATTTTAGCCGCAGACGGTAGAAAAATGTCTAAATCTTTGAAGAACTATCCAGATCCAAATATCATTTTAGAACAATATGGTGCAGATGCTCTTAGATTATATTTAATCAATTCACCAGTTCTAAAAGCAGAAAGTTTGAAATTCAAGGAAGAAGGTGTCAAAGAAGTTGTTTCTAAGGTGTTATTACCATGGTGGAATTCTTATAAGTTTTTAGAAGGGCAAATTGCTTTATTATCTAAGACTTCTGACATTAAATTCACTTGGGACCCATCTTCAAGATCTGATAACGTCATGGATAGATGGATCTTGGCCTCCATTCAATCTTTAGTTCAATACATTAATAAAGAAATGACTGAATACAGATTGTACACTGTTGTTCCAAGATTAATTAACTTTATTGACGAATTAACTAATTGGTATATTAGATTCAACCGTCGTCGTCTAAAGGGTGAAAATGGTGTTGATGACTGTTTGAAGGCATTAAACTCCTTATTTGAAGCGTTATTTACTTTCATTCGTGCTATGGCTCCATTCACTCCATTTTTATCTGATACAATTTATCTAAAGATGAAGGAATTTATTCCAAAAGATATCTTATCAGAATTTACTGTTGATGATAGATCAGTTCATTTCTTATCATACCCAGTCGTTAAGTCAGAATTATTTGATGAAAAGATTGAAATTGCAGTTGGTAGAATGCAAACTGTTATTGAATTAGGTAGAAACATCAGAGAAAAGAAAACTATTTCTTTGAAGACTCCATTGAAGAGCTTAGTTATCCTACATGGAGATGAAGATTACTTAAAGGATGTTGAAGATTTGAAGGCTTACATAGTCGAGGAATTAAATGTCCGCGATGTCATTATCACCAAGGATGAAGAAAAATACGGTGTTGAATACAAGGCTGTGGCAGACTGGCCAGTTCTAGGTAAAAAACTAAAGAAGGATGCCAAAAAGGTCAAGGATGCATTACCAAATGTCACTTCTGAACAAGTACGAGAATACCTGGCTACTGGTGAATTAGAAGTTGCTGGTATTAAATTGGTTAAAGGTGATCTAAATGCTATTAGAGGTTTACCAGAATCTAAGGTTCAAGATGGTCAAGAAACTAGAACCGACCAAGAAGTCTTGATCATTTTAGATACTAAGATCTACCCAGAATTAAAGACTGAAGGTTTAGCTAGAGAATTAGTTAACAGAATCCAAAAACTAAGAAAAAAATGTGGTTTAGAAGCTACAGATGACGTTTTAGTTGAATATGAATTAACTAAGGACACTATTGATTTCGAAGAAATTGTTAAGGAACATAAAGATATGTTAACTAAGACATGTAGATCTGAAATCGTCAAGTCTGATGGTTCCAAGACTGACTCCATTGCTGACGAAGAACAAATGATTAACGATACAATTTTCAAATTGAAGATTTTCAGATTATAAAACTGAGTAATACTTTTATCATCAAATTGGATTGAATCACAGACAGGTTTGTTTTCTGTTCGTCTTGTTTTCTTTTGACTCATTTCGTTGTTGTTTTTCTTCATAATTGATGATTGTAAACTATAAGCTATATAATAAAGCATACAGCTACGTGCCATTATAAACTGATATATAGATATTTATTTGTAAATTAATATATTTGTTTTTATATAATAATTTCTATTTTGATAACAGTTAAACCCAAAAGTGTATTAATCATAGAAGATGATTTGAAATTAGTTCTTATCCATGCAGGGATTCTACGGTACTTCTTCTGTAGAAGAATCGCAACTTTTCTTGCAAACTCCATCACGACGATCAATAGAATTGAAAAAACATTGTTCTATAAGGTAATATATAAAATGATGTTGACGATGTTATGGTATGTTGAAGAAGTTTGGCTCTAGTGTATTCATAGATGTGGAGTTAAAATGTGTTGATTAATTTGACAATCTAGGAAGATTATTTTACTTCAATCCCATTCCACAATAACACTTTTTTGTTTTTATTTTGGCAATACTATTGTCTAATACACTAATAAATAATAAAAAAGCATATTAAGTGATAAGATTATTATTTGAAGATACATTTTTCACACTAATGACTTGTTTATGACAAATGAGTTAACAAATTAGTTAAAAAAAAAACAATAATTCCTTAAAAATGTCTGAACCAGGAGCAAATGATATTAGTTCTCAGTCTGACAATCCCATTGTCACGGATATTATTGAAGCTAGATCAAATAAAATGAACAATATGGTACGGTCTCGAAATAATGTGCAAGATTTGAAATTACAAAGACAGAAAATAAAAGAAGCAAAGCTACTGAATAAAAGAGGTGGTCATGAAAAGATGGAAGAATTTGTGATGAAGAATGAGTATAAAGAAGTGAAAGAAAAAAATAAAATGGACGCACAAGAGAATGAATTATCAGAACAATTAGCATCGCAGATTCAAGAAGAGATAGCAGAAGAAGTATCTGATTCAGAACTGATTCAAATGATAAATCAATTTGAAATTGAGAAAGAATTGGAACTTGAACTTCAACTTGCCAATTTATCATTGTAACAAACATCGTCGTCATTATCTCATTTCCACTCATCAAGAACAAATAAGGAAAGGAAAAATAAAAAGAGAGACAGAATGACAATATGATTTGCATTAGTAGACAATATATACATTAGCATTACATATATGAATATCCATGATTATCACATTTGATCTTCAAATCTAAAATAATTAGCATCTAAATAAAGATTTCTTTACCAATTAGCACATCCAAGATGTTGAAAAGTTGTGTATCCACAGTATTAAAATGCCGTTGTATCAAAAGAATTTCCAAACTAAGTGATAAACATTTAAGCGAGTTAAGAAAGAAGAATAAAAAAAATAAAAAAGGTTTCTGTGTTTTAAAAAATTAAAATTATATATATATAAAGAGAGGGGGATTTAAGGGAAATTATTAATTAAAACAAATGATTCACATTAGTAAAATTATAAATATTTGTATTTAAATATAGATTTCATTTTAATTTTATTTGATTTTATTTTCATTAATATATTTATTGTATTTAATTAAGAACAATTAAGATATTAATATCCCCATTATTTTAGATAAATAAAAATTGTTATTAATAATAAAACAAACAAACAACAAATAATTAAAATATTTATACATCCCCCCCCCCCCTCCACAATTAATCCATTACACATTTTAAATTCATATTCAACTCACACTTTCCATTATGAAATCAAGTTTTAAATCAGAGTATCCTTTTGAGAAGAGAAAAGCTGAATCAAGCAGAATAACAGAGAAGTTTCAAAATAGAATTCCAGTCATTTGTGAGAAAGCAGAGAAGTCAGATATACCAGAAATCGACAAACGTAAATATTTAGTGCCTTCAGATTTAACAGTTGGGCAATTTGTTTACGTGATAAGAAAGAGAATAATGCTTCCTGCTGAGAAGGCTATCTTTATCTTTGTTAATGACACACTACCTCCAACTGCAGCACTAATGTCTGCTGTTTACCAAGAACACAAGGATAAAGATGGATTCTTATATGTAACATATTCGGGTGAAAACACTTTTGGCAATTGTTAAGTGATCTCATGTTAGTTGTTTTTTCTTGACTTTTAAATTAATTCAATTCAAAAGTGGAACTAAAAAAATAAATAATAAATAAAGAAAAAAAATTAGCACAAAAAATATAGTAAGAACAAGGATAAATTACCTGAAATAGAACGAATAACAACTTTATTCGTGTTCGTGTAAATTACAAGAGGTTTGCCTGAATATATTGGAAAAGTGTATTGTTTCTTATCCCATGTTAAATCACAGACTACAAATGTTATAAGAATTATATACCCATATTTCCATTGCTTTAGTTTGAGATCTTTCTCAATCTTTTTTCTTTTGTTGATATTTTGCTCGAATCAACAACCTATATTATTTTACTAGTATTGTTGTTTTCTTTTTTATAAGAAAATAGGAAATACTTGAGATTTCTCAGTTTTCAGATGATCAAGAATCCTTAATATTGCAATTAAGATACTAAGAAACTTTATAAAATCACATAAAAAAAAATATCAATAGTTAATTATGAAAATGGTGAACAACATTTAACTACTTTTCGCACGGTATCTATAATAAAATAGATTTATTTCAAAGAGATTCTAATAATAATAAACCTTTAAACTTAGAGGTTCAAAGTTACAACCCTGTGGAATACGGTTCATACTGTTATGTTAGTGTTTTTTTGTTTCTCTATTTCTCTGTTTCTCTGTTTCTAACAATAATAGAATGTTTAACAGGTTTCCTAAAGTTTTGCGACATTCTAAACTTTTAAATCATAAATAATTAATTAATTTATATAATTTTATATATTAATATTTAGTAATATTTTAATACAAAAATTCATGTATTTTGGTTTAAGAGTTGGTATCTATATCGGTGATTTGTGGAAATTTTTGACTATTTACGCATATAAAAAAATAGCCGCCCAAGTGACTTCAAAAAAGAATTTAACAAGTCATTACAGAAATAAAACCAAACTTGGATAAAATATTTAAGTCATACTGTTTACAGACGTTTTTACCACAAGTATAGTTTGTAAAAGAGTAACAATTGTTGTTCTGTAATGGTGGACAGTAAATTGAATAAAAGAAAGGGAAATTCGATGTTGCCTCTAAGAAGCAAAAATGTGAATATAGAAAGAAAGTTGAAAGGTATTGGGAAACAGAATGATAAAGAATCTGATGGTTTCCACAAGAAACGAACTTCTTATATCAAAAATAATTCGATAAATGAACAACTGTTGACCCCCTTTGTATCGACTTCAAAGTTCTCGAAGAATAAAAATGTGACAAAAAACAATACAAAAACCCAGAACTTTGATGTGTCCAATAACCAAAATAAAATTTTCCAGATTATCCATGAGCATCCCATTAATAAACAAGTTGATAATATTTCAAGTCCAACAAATCAAGGACCGTCGTCTTGTTTGAACAAGAAGAATTTACTAAATTTGGAGAAAGAATTCACACAATTGGAGTCGATGGGTTTCAATTGTGATCATGAGTTATGTCACGACATTAATTTTGGAACAGATATAAAAAAGATTAGCTTAGGAGAATTTAGGACATGGTTCCTTTTCGATTTGGAAATGACTATGGATAATTTTATTAATCTACGAAATAGTTGTTATCAAAATTTTATATATAATAAATCAGATATTACTTGGACGAAGTCAAATATTTTGAACCAAATAAAAAGCCCTGATAAGGCATCGTCAACCCAGGTAGACAGATATGAGTCACAACCTATGGCATTTATATCCTTAAAATATATTGATTTAGATTTAAGAACTGGACTAAAATTAGTCTCAAAAAAGATTAACCAGGCAAATGATTTTTCAATTAATATAATGTCAATGGTTGTCTCAGAAAGTGAGTTTGAATCAGATCATGAAAAACAAGAGAGAAAGAGAAAAATTCCCTCGACTTTGCTTTCTACTAGAAATAGGAAAGATATATTTGATGATCAACCTATCAATGTAAATAAAATATTATCTAACGAAGATAGCAACTCCAGTTCATCGTACATCATTGAATCAGAACGAAATTCTGAGAAGCCAGAGCCTAAACAGAAAAATGGAACTACGTGGGTATTTGGTAATAGTAAAAATAACCCATCGATTAAGAAAAGAGTGTCTACAAGTAAATTAGAAAACAGAGTTAAAACTCTTGAAGGTATTGTCATTCCAAAATTAGGTAAAATAAAAAAATAGTTTAGTAATTCAAATACACAATTATTAGCATAAGTATTTTATATTTATAATTTGTTCATCATTTGAAGTTTTTGAAATGTCGGAATGTCGCATCTAAAAAACAAACATTAAAGCCAAAAAAAACAATAGTTTTCGTAATTTATTATTTATTACTTGTGAAGAAGACCTTGTTTTGCGATTCTTATTAGATCTATGATTATTACCATCTGTAAAAATACAACTAAACCTAGCCCGTATGTAGACAACTGCAGTTATATATAAATATAGAATAATAATGGTGAAATTGTGACTTCATAATGGAATCCATATAAACATAAATAATTATGTACCTGTTATATTATAATGAATTAAACTATTGTATATTATGTTAATTAGGATTTGTTCTATTAAGTAGAACTTATGATTTCATGTACCATATAATGGACCGTTTATTTTACACCTTATAGTTTTATAATACCCAAGCATGTTCAACTCCAAACACTCATATCATTATTCCAGATACCAAATGATCCGTTGACTGATGCAGAGGATGTCAAATCTGCATTAGAAGAGCCCCAGCGGAATGAAGAGTCATCCATTAACACCATGTTTGAACTTAGAACGTTTGATAACTTTTCACTTTCTGGTGTGGTTGATTTTTTTTCTCCATTTTTAGCCAAATCCTCAGTTTCCATATTATTCGAGATTCGGTGCGCACTGTTTGAAGGAATTTTTACAGGAGTGTTAGATGTAAATGACATTGAACGATTGAAATCATTTATCATGTTTGGAGTAGATAATCCACTCATTAAATCCAAATTGGTTGATAGAGCCAATGGATTATTACCCATCGATGCCGATATGCTTGAATTAGGCAACATTGAACCATTCAAGTAGTTAGCATATGGTGAAGGAGTAGCTATATTAGTTGACGTCATATCCTTATTGATATCAGAATTATTTTGAAACATATAATCATAATTGTTACTTGAGAATGCTGCACCTGGTGTCATTGAATTACTTGCTGAACTACTCATAATAGTTGTTGTATTGCCAATCATATTGCTTGTCGATTGGAATTCAGTATTATCTGAATTTCTAAAAAATAAAGAATTCATTTGGTTCAAGGACCCGGTACTATCATTATTACTTCCATTAAAATATACAGGAGGATAAGTCTTCTTAAAATGAGTTGCTAATGTATTTTTATGCAAATTTGCATTATCATTCTGCAATTTATCTCCTCTATTAATCCTTTCTTGATCATTTTTGAATTTAATTTTATTGTTATAATTGTTATTATTGTTGTAATTATTATCATTACTGCCATGCATTTCCCCGTTAACTTTATAGTTCAAATTATTATCATTATTATACCCTTGTTGATTAAAATTTTTTCCCCTGTTAAAACTATCCTGATCCAACCAAGTATTAGTAAAACTTTCGGTTGAACCCATACTATGCTCATTATTATTATTATTATTATTACTACTATTATTTTTATTATTATTATTATTATTATTATTGTTATTATTATTATTGTTATTACTCCTACCACTATTGTTATTATTATTGTTATAAGTTAAATTGGAATATGGTACATTCAATGTAGATTTCTTATTATTCGAATCGTAGTTAATATTATGATTGTTTCTATAATTGTTATTACGGTTATTACCATCAATGCTGAATCTTGATTGATTATTTGAAGTTTGAATATATGGAGATCCATAAATAGACTTCGAAGAATGCTTAATGCTTCGGTATTCCTTTAAATAAGTATCCATATCCTCAATTTGGGATAAAAATGGAACATTGACGATTTTACCTGGCATTATTAAAATCGAAAAACCTTGTATAAAAAAAAAAATAAAATGTCACCCAATATTTACAGAAAAAGCAAAAAAAAAAATCAATAAATAAATAATATATAACCAATCAGTTTTCCTTAACTTTCTTTTAAACCAATTAAAATTTAAACCTTTCCACCAATGACTTAAAAATGCTATGCAAATACCCAAAATAAAAAAACACACACACAGAAATGTAGATACCTCTAACGAAATTATTAAAAAGAAAAACCCAAAAGTATTATTAGTTAAATATCAGACATAAATATGACTTAAATCAAAAAAGAAAAATGTATTGCTCAATTCAGATTAAATAGTTAAAATAAAAAACCAGAATTATCTAAATGGCAAGTTTTATCAAATCAATCTCTATAATTTTTCAGTATAATTTGAGCAATGATATCTTGTTGTTATATTACCAAAGGGACAAAACAAGTTGAATTTCAATTACAATACACACATGTATATAAAAGGAATCAAGTAATTATTTAACAATTTAAATATAATTCCAAATTTTCATTAAAAACAATTAAATTAACTTATGTTAAATAATTAACAATAATCACATCATCAAATGTTTCAAGATTTTATTAACACAATGGGCTCTCTCTCTCTTTGATGGATGCCTTTCCAAATTTGAAAAAAAAAATTTTATGAAAACTTTCAAGACGCACATTGATATTTTTTTGTATTATTGTCCGAGCTTTTCTCTGCCGAGAGGCAGTTTCGCGACAGGAGTGAGAGATACGGGTAAATGTCAGGCTCCATTCAATTCACTCAACACTTCACCAAAGGACTGAACTGAACTGGACTGAACTGGACTGGACTGGTTGGGTCAATTGTATGTTTGCTGTTTGTGATTATCAATGACTCTGGGACAACTGCAAGTGTTTAGGTTGTATTCACTGTTAGAAAACCTCATAACTGATAATGCAGTTTAGATTGTCTCAAGAATAAAGAAAAAACAACAACGATAACATCAACGACAGCAACAGCGATAGCAACAGCAACACGATGTACCCTTACAAACTCTAATTTCTATGAATCGTAAAATCAACAGTTTTTAAATGAAATAAATGAATAGAAAAACATTTAGAAAGATCATTTCACCTTTATGATTCAAATTATTATTAATCATTATATGGATAATACATTTTAACTAGTCTCTATATTTATTACTTTAATATTGTGGATTGTTTCAATACGCTTTCTTTTAATGCTCTCTTGTCAGATGATTTATCCAGAATTGAGAATTTAAAAGAAATGAAACAAAGACTACGAATCTTAATCATAAATTTTATTTCTTTCTTTCTTGAACTTCTAAGTCTGTTGTTGGATGCAATTTTATAACATTAGGATATCCAGGCTTATTTCCTGCATGACCTTGGTACCAATCATAACTTAATGCATATGCAAATATAGATCCACTTCTATTGAAATTTACTACGGGAATAGTAGCATTTTGGTTAGGAAAGGCTTTTAGTCTATGTCTATGATCTTTGTCCCAGAAATGGAAGGTACCATCACTACCAGCAGTAGCAAAAGAACCATAGACTGGATGAACAGCGATACTGTTCACTGGGTAAACGTTAGCATGCATTGAATTGTTATTCTGGTTTTGACGGTGACATTTGAAAGAGAATCCTAAATTCTTTTGTTGCATGTCGTCAACATATCTAATTGCACATCTACCTTCAACAGAACCAATTGCATAACTATCACCTCTATTAAAGCAAGCAATTGATCTCGTCTGCCACTTCAGTGGTGATAAAAATGATTTAAATATATTGCCTGGATTGTTTAGATCAATTATACAAATACTTCTTTCAGCTGTACCCACCACAAGCAGCTTCTCTTTGCTATCCATCGCATATACCCTTTCAGGAAGCATGACCGTTGAGATTGGTTGTGATTGTCTAAGATCCCAATATTTTAATGTTTTATCCCATGAACCTGTCACTAAACATTCTTGATTGCTAGGCCCACAATTAACAAACCTCAAGCTCTTCACAGCTGAATTATGTGTCCCTAATTGTTGGCTTTGACCACTTGTTACATCATATATTTTAATAACATTATCACAGCCGCCTGATGCTACTTTAGTACCATCGTTAGACCATCTGGTACATAAAACTGGTGCAGCATGTTCATATTGTGCTCTTCCTTGTGGGTTTCCTCCTTGTGCATCCCATATACGTACTTTATTATCCCAAGAACTGACACTGAATAAAAAATCTTGTTGTGGAGAGAAAGCAATATCCGAGATTGAATCTTCTGCTGGGTTATTAATTACAATATCATTCATCAAATCTTTATCAGTAGCAAGTGATTGATTGGTATTATTAATTGGACGGTAATATGACATTTATGCTAATATATTTAATTGTTACTTTTCCTATTAATTTTTTTATCCACTATTTTTTCTATTAATTTTTTTTTTATCCACTATTTTTACTATTTTGTTGGTTCTTTGTATAATTAGTTTCTTACAGAAATTCAACTTATAACCACTCAATAAAAATATCACAAAAAGCTATTGACTTTAAAAATTCAATAACTATTTACAAAACTTGATCTCTAATATCAACATTGACCGAAAAGTACAATCACAATGAATTAATTAACCAGTAATTGACTATCATCTTAATATACCAGCTTCTTTACAATTGTTAATTTAATTGAAATATTCAAAACTACTAGACCACCAACTTCGTATATAATGATTAGTAATATATATTAAAATTGTAAGCAACAATCGCAAATAAGAACCTTCCAATATTGGAATGAAGTGACTTAAATTGCTTCTTTAAAGATGTATGATATCTATAATATCATTCTTAATCGTCTGGACTTATTCTTAAAGATTACAGTTTAGTTGTTGATTTGTGCTTTTTAATTTATAGAAAATTTTTATTTTAAAATATACAGACTATATATATAAATGAAGTATACTTATTTTCCGTCCAAGCCTAGATAGTAAAAGGTAATAAAATACAAATAATTTTGAAAATGATATTGGTGATAAAAACCACTAAGATTATGCAATAACTGGAGCTAATACAGCATTTTCAGCGACAATACCGTTGTAAGTGTTATTTATGTATTTTAATAATTCAACAATCTTTTGTTTATCATCTTCTGTTTGGAATTGTTTTAATCTTTCTAGATTTTCTTCTCTACCTAAAGTAGATTCTTGTTCAAGCTTGATTCTTTCAGCATCCTTTGTGAAAACAGATGCAAAGAATTCTACAACCTTAGGAGTGATGTTAGTAATAACAGCATTGTTCTCTTGGTATAATTTCATGATAACGTGGAAGATTGGAGTGTATTCTTCAAATCCGGTCTTTAATGGCAAATGAGCGAATAAAGCTGGAATAGTTTGTTCCAAAGGAACTAAGTTTTCATGTTTTAAAATCATTCTTGCAACACAACCACTGGCATTTGCATAAGCTCTGTCAATAATTTCTCTGGTAGCTTCGTCATCATCAGCAGCTAAAGATTTTTGATCAGCAGTGCTTAATAATTCATACATAGCCTTTAGAACAGCACCATAAATGGATGAAATATCGAAAGAAGCATATTCACATAATAAACCAACACCATAAGCAGAGTTACCTCTAACCTCTAATGACTTATCACTGGTTAGTCTAATAATCATAGCTTCTAGCATTTCTTGAATGTAAGGGTTACTTTCTTTCATACCTAAAACAATTTCAGAAGTGGCACCAACAGCAGATGATCTCTTATTCTTAGATTTGGATTCATATAATGCAAATAAAACAGGTTTGAAGTTCTCAAAAATACTAGCAAAGTCACTACCCAAAGCATGAGATAAACTGACTAAGACTTCTAAAGCGATATCTGATAAAGTAGCTTCAGTTTCAGAGGCATCTAATTCTTCATCCTTTGGAGCATCTTCTTCAATATCAATAGTTTGACAAGCATGAGTACCGTTCAAGATACTCAAAACTTGCATACATAAAGCTTCCAAAGATGAACTGTCGCAGTTATCCATTATAATAATAGCACCAAATTGCTTGATCATGTTAGCAAGATCTTCTAAAACAGTAATAACCATGGAGGTTTCAAATTCATCATTAAGGTTTGCAATAGAAATGGCTCTAGCAGTTTGAACAACTGCTAAGGAAGTAGCATCAATGTAAGAATTAGCTGGTAAACCCTTTGGATATGTTTCAGGTTCAATCTTAGAGGTTAATAGAACTGCCTTAACAACATTCCACAAGGTAGCTAATGCAGTTTCTCTTAAACCATATGATTCGTCAACTTGTTCGCTTAAAGTTTTTAAGGATTGTTCAACGTATGGTAAGAAATGTTCTTTAGTACCTAATGCTAATTCAGATAGAGCAGCAGCAGCAACTTCTTTTTCATAAGAAATACCGGTGTTAACTGTAAACTTACTTTGTAAATCTTCTTCTGTAGCACCTTCAGCAAAAGCTGATAAATCTTCAGCATCACCATCAAAGTTAAATTGATATTCATCTAATTCTAAAGTCTTAAAAATTTCTGGTAAAATAGTCTTTAAGAATGGGGCAAAGTTTTCACCGTAGACCTTTGCTAAGTTAGCAATAAAAGCATAACCAGATTCTCTTAATCTGGCAGATTCAGTCTTGATAGCTTCATAAGCAGAGTTTACCAATGGTTCGGCATATTCTGAAAAAGCTTCAGATCTAACAGCTCTAGCCATAGTAGAAATATTTTCGAAAGTGATAGCTCTCAATTCGATATCGTCTTCACTCATACCTTCAATTTGAGAACAGTTTTGAATGAATTGTTCCAAATATTGGACACTGGTCTTAAAGTATGGAATGAAGGCAGAACCAGCAGCAAAAGCAGCGGAACCAATAGCAGAAACAACAGCACATCTTAATTTAGAAGAATTGTTACTTTCTAACATGTAGAATAATTTGTTCATTAATGGTTCTAAGTACTTAGAAATAGCTTCATAAGCAATAAATTCTAATAGACCATCTAAAGCCATAGTGGCGTAATTATAGATGACGACAAATTTAGCTGAGTCAATGATGTCAATGATTAATGGTAAGTATTCTTCATGGAATTTAGCAACTTCATCTTGTAAGTCAGTCGTCAATTGGTGAACACATTTTAGAGCTGCTAAAATGACGATTGGTTCAGAATCCTTTAAACCAGAGATGGTGGCTGGGATAACTTTATCAAATTGAGATAAGAAGTAGTCTGGAGAACCGGTAACTGCAACTGAGATAGCTAATAAGATAGCTCTTCTTTCAAATGGATTAGATGATTGTAACATTGCTGGTAAGTGTTCAATAATTACTGTGGATACTTGAGATGGAGGTAATTCAGCAGAAGCAAATGCTAATAATCTGATAGCAACTAACGATGGAGTGTTCTCTTCATTTTCACCAGCTTCATCTTCGTTGTTCAATTCATCATCGATATCGATTTCTTCAGCAGCAATTCTTAAAGCAGATAAAGTAATTTCTCTTCCCAACTTGCCTTGAGCAACCTTTGATTTTCTGTACGATAAAGCAGAGATAATAAATTGAATAGCAAAAACTCTAACATCTTCTTCAACTTCAGTATTGGTAGCAATTTGTAAAGTTAATTTAACTAAGTCGACGATGGTGTTACCAGTTAACTGAGAATCTAATAATAAAATGTCGTTTAAACAATTGAAGATAGCTTTAGCATTCTTAATATCTTCTGCTTTAATCACAGCATCTAATGTGTTGACAATAGATGGAATTAAAGAGGCAAATTTGGTAGCATGTTGTGGGTTAATTGCTTCTTGTTCTTCGATTAAAGCTGAAACATGATTCAAAGCTTGAGCAGATAAAGATCTAGTTTCCAAAGATGTAGCATCATTGATAGTTTGAGCAAATAAGTTTAGGAAGTCATCAATGAAGACGGATAAAGATGGAGAGTAATCTTCCAATAAAGACAGTAGAATAAAAACAGCAATCTGTCTAACAGCAGCATCTTCACCAGCGGCAGCTTGTAATAAACTTGGAACCAATTCTGGCCATTTGTTGCCTTCTAATTCTTCAGTACCGATAGAAGCAATAACACGAGCATTTGAATGACGAATGACTTCTTTATCTTCGCTGAAAGCAGTTTGTAATAAAGAGTTTTTCATTTCATTTTTCATTGCTTCGTCTAAAGTTGACCAATGCTTTGGGACTAACTTTCTAGCTTCAACACCAGCTAATTGTTTCAAAGCATCATCAGAACTGTTTTGTAAAATGTGAATCAATGCTGGAACAGTTGTTGGTTGGGTGTAGTACTGAGTTTGTAAAGTCTTTGTAGTTTCCTTCAATGAAGAAGAAGAGCTAGGTTGGACGATAGCACCTAAAGTTTGTTCAAGTTGAGCTAAGAATTGTGGATCCATCTTTCTTTAACTATCAGGGAACTTGTATTTATGAATCTATTCAGATATTATGCTTATAAAAACACCGATCAAAATAAATAAAAGTTATTACAAACTGGAAGCTAATCAATTATAACTAAAATTCCCCACCTTTTTTGTTTTAATTATTTTCTCTTCTCAAAAATTAAATAATATTAAGATTAATATAAAATCTATACAAAACAAATAAGTAGTTTTCTAATATGAAATAGATATATTTTAATAAATTTATAAAATTACAAAGTCTAATTAGTTATATCTGAAGCTTTACCGTTAATGAATCAGAAAAAGAGATACTTGGAAATTAAAAACATACATGGTCTGTTGTAGTTTATTAGACTAAATTAAAGAAATAAGTTAATCTCATCTCATCTCATCTCTCATCTCATCTCATCTCATCTCATCACCAACACATCTCGAATTCATATCATCTCATCTAATTTGCAAATGAAACTTTCAAAATTACGAATCGCAATATTTTTAGTTAATATCTAACAATTATGTTCTACGATTTTTTGTTAGGCAATATTCTTACTCCTTCTAGCTTTCTTTCAACAAAGACAATAAAAAAAAAGAAATCCGATCGAAAAAAAATTTTTCACAAAGTCGTTCAAAACGATGTTTCAAAGGATGACAAGCAAACCCCATTCGTTGTCATGTGACTTAAATTAGCAATTGGTGACACCAATAAAGAGTTAGCATATTTTTGTAAATACTTTCATAATTCTGTTGTACAACATGGTCAATTCATTCAATTAAAAGTCACAATATACTATTTCCTTCCTAGATTGATCTCTATATTCATGTATTGGTAAATGAAGAATTTATTTATTTGCTAAATAAGCATAATATTGCATTCATACATACAAACATAGACATATATAAATGTATATATATTGAGACACCTGTACTTCAAGTATTGATGCTTAATTCGTTTTCAATCTCATCAAGTTTGGCATCAACATTTTCAATCGTCAATCCTATCAGTTTCCTGTATTTCTCTATTTTCACCGTAGATGTCATTGAGCCCACTGCATCCACGATGTTTTTAATAATTCTTCTTCCATCATCTCTGGATCGTTTAACATTTTGAATTAGATCTTGTATTTCGTCTTTATTTAACTCCGCGATAGGTTTGTTATTATAAGTATCCTTGGAGTTACTAGAGTCGACTTCTTTTAATTTTTCAAGAAGTACTTTTTGTTGCTTAATTTCAAACTTCTTAAGGAACTGTCCTTTAACCATTTCAATTTGTTCATCAAGATCTTTTTTCTTCGCATCCAATTCTTCAAATGTATGTATTCCATGATTTTTAATTAGTTGATCAAGTAATACCCTTTTTTGATTCGAAACGGATTCAATTTGATAATTAATTATTTCAATATCCTTTCTATCATTAGACACTCCATTTTCTCTTCTTCTAATATCTTTTCTAATAGATTCGTTCAGTTTACTTGTTAACTGAGCTAACTTTGATACATGCTTTATAGATTCATAATCTACTTCCATATTATCGTCGGTTTCGTTCATATTAGATATATTCTCCTCTATTGTCAAATCAATATCGTAATCAGATTTTGCTGAACCACCAGATTTAACATCGTTGAATGTAATAGGCTGTTGAAGAACATTTTTATTCAATTCAGATCCAGATTTTGATTTATATAACATCGGCGAATTCTTCAAAATATTATTAGGACTTGCATCAGTATCTTTAACAACAGAAGATGTAACCAAATGATCTAATTCAGAGATATCATCCATAGTAAAAGTGTCATTATTAGATATTTCATTATTCATAATATTATGCTCGTTATGACTGTGTAGTTTGACTTTATATGGACTATTTGTTAGGTTATTGTCTAGATTAGTCAACTTTTTATGGATATTATTCGTATTATCATATTTTTGTTTAACCGGTTCGGGACTTGCATATCCTCCTTGTAATCCAATATTTTGTATGTAATCTATATTCAGCATCTCTTCATTATGTATTGCGTTGAATTTTGCAAGTATAGCTGCTGGGGTCTTGGAATCAAAGTTTGGCATATCCTTGGAAGCACCTAATTCAATAAGTTTATTGTACAAATCCAAATTTAGGTTCAATGCTGCTAAATGTAATAAAGTATTACCCATATTATCCTGGTGATTTAAGCATAACTTCAATAAGGAATAATTTTCATTGGCTAACGTCTTGAAAATACCCTCAATATAAAAGTTAATAACTTGGGGATCTTTTGATTTATTCACGGATAACTCAACCAAATAATGCAATGGAATTCTATTATTATCATCTGAGGTAATCAGACACATTTTTAAAATAGAAATTATGTCCATAAAAGTACCAGCTTTATAACTGTTATTATAAAATATCATTTTTGTTATACAATTGAAACCTCGTTTGTTGCTCTTAAAAATATCAATATTCAAAGAAATCAATAACTTTATTAATGGAACATTGGACATTGCAGTAGCCCAATGTAATGCAGAATGACCTTGATTATCAACTTCAAAATTGATATCGAGAGATGCAGGTGGGTGATACAACACCAAAGGTAGAGAATTCGAATCAATGATATCTTCAGAGGACAATATTTGAAGAATTAACTCTTTATATTCTTGCTCTGATAATACTGGAATATCATTTACTGTTCTGTTAAGTTGTGAATAAGATGTTGAATCTGCAGACATTGGTACATGTGTTGATGAAGAGGAGACTACTGAATTTGAATGTGCACTTCTACTGTTTGCAGGATATCCCATTTGTTGAGATTTTGATGCAATCAACTGTTGTTTTATAACTTTAAAATCTTGTTGGGTCTTATCTTGGATGCTAATGTTACCATTCTCAATTATATTGCTACGTTCATTCATTTCATTATCAGTTCTTTTCTTTCTTCTTTTGCTATTCTTTTTAATATCTTTGGATCCTTTATTATTCATGTGTGAATTATTGTAATGAGAAGGGTCAACTGACATATGTTCTGAAGACGTAAACATCTTATTTCTAGAGTCTGGTATAAAAGTTAAAAAAGAAGATTCCTTTTGCCTTTTTGTTCCAGTTTTATCTAATTTATTTTGCTGCTTGTTTAAACTAGATGATTTTTTTGTCGAAACAATACTATTAGGCGTGCTTAACTTATTATTATTTACATTGTTATAACCTGAAGTTGTTGGAACAGGAAAAAATTGTAAAGGTTTTTGTGTTGCTGAGTAACCATTGACCGCTATTGAAGGATTTCTACTACTATTATGAGATTCGAAATGACCATCAACATTTGTCAGTTGTGTATTATTTAGAGCTGACACAGATTCAATTGTTGTATCCATTACAGTGTTTGAACTCATATTACTATTTGTGTGAGATGTACCATGCGGTAACTGAGGTGTTTGGAAAACGTTGCTCAAAGGACTAGGATTAATTTGTAACAGCTGCCCGGACCCACTTCCAAATTTCTTCCTGTGCTTTTTAATACCATTATTTGTAGTGGATGTTGCAGAACTTGAAACAATGTTAGCCTTTTTAGGAGTTTTATTATAACTCGAAGGTGAGTTAATCTTCATGCCTGGCGAAGTTTTCTTTAAGATACTATTTTTACTTCTTCTTGGGGGTGGATTGTTTGGGTCTAGAACGAAATCTACCAAAGTTGAAATAACAGGATCAACAATTTCATATCTTTTAATTAAGTCTTTTGCTGAAAGTAGGGGAATCCAAGTCCCTTGGAATCTTCCATAACCACCTTGTACTTTCTCATGTTCTAAGTTTGCTGACTCTTTCTCTAAAATTTTAGTTCTTCTTGTCTTTGAAAAAGATGCTAATTTCAAGACCTGTGTTATATTGACCCAGTCATTATTCTTACGTCTCATCACAATTCTTGATTCAAATCCACGTATATAGCATTCATAAACATCTATTTCCGAGTACGTCGCAATTTCAATTACTGGTTTATTAGAGGTTAGGTCAGATTGAGCCGTGATATTTAAAGAATTAGCATCATACTGTTTTTGAACATGGGTATTTGACAAACTAAAATTGTTATTTGTTATAATACTAAACTCTTTTTTCATAGGATTACCAGGACCAATGACATCATTATTGACATTATTGGTAAACATAATACCTTTATTGTAATCCATTTATATGCAAAGGTTCCAAAATAATTATCTACTCCCGATCTAATCTAATCAATTCAAATTGTAGAAGTAATAATCTGGGAATGACAATAGCAATATATATTAATTTGTTTGAAATCTATCAATAGTCTTAATTTAATTAATCTTAGCAATTAATGTTCAATATGGAGAAAAAAAAGTAGCGAAAGACTATTGTGAAAATTTATGTTAGGAATTGCAAAACGCTATTATGGAAAGAAAATGTTTCGACTTGAAATATCTGATTACTTTGTCTGTTATTCTTTATAAACTGATCTAAATATCCAAAAATATTATATGCTTCTAATTAATAAATACATGTATTAGAGCAAAATGATTTTTATTTTATCTATAAGAAATCGAATCAAAAATCTATTCAATTAAATTTCATGCTTATGGAGGTCAATATTCTCTATATTGTGTATTAATTTACCACCAATCGTCAAATTTTCCATATCTCGTACTAATTTCATATTTTTTCCTAATCGGGTCAAACAATTGATTTTTATAAAAACGAGTTGAAAATTGAAAACAAAAAGTTTCATAAAATTTTGATGACAGAAAAATGCCGGTAGAGACGAAGAGACAGAAAGCATAAACACAGTTCGTATTTTATAAAGTATGTATTGGTGATGACAGTTATATTATTTTATGATATATATATATAAGAACGAGGTAATAAACATATTACAACGAGTTAGACTGTGCTTCTCTCCATTCAAATAAGGCCCTGTAACTGTTTTTGACAACATGTATGGCAGATGGGATAATAATGCCATTGTGCCTAACATTACAGAGTAACAGACACATTCATTTTTCAATTGAGTCGTCGCTGATATGATGGATCGGATTTCAATTTTTAGAAAACATTGAGACTCAAATCCAAATGTACATTCAAATCTTATTTATTATATATTAGGACAGAGTGCAAAAGCTGTCATCATAACTCTTCATCTTATCGAATCTTACTCGGCGTGGACTTACTAAAACACTATATTCATAACAAGCCAATACAACCTACACACACATACAGAGCATACAGAGTTGTTTTGCATGTTCCATTAACCGGCTTTGTTTGGCAGCAACCGTTCTTTCCCATTAGAGGACAGAAGGTAACTCAAAACCTTTCTGCCCTAATACTGAGAGAGTAATTAAATAATACCATATAACTTTTTTTTAAACACGCTCTAACGCGTCGCGTCAGTCATGTGACTACCCAAAAAAGCGATCTTTTGGAGTAAATATTGACCTGAACAGGAAATCATCTTATTTTAAAGAAAATGGGTGTTATTACCCTGAATTTGGGAGAAATTTGTTGCCGGGTAAGTGATGAGCTTTCCATTTTTGTGTTTTTTTCTTTTTTCTTTTTCTATTTTTCCACTGTAAGAAGAATTTCGACCCACAAAAAAAAATAAATTAAATAGTGAAGAGTCTTACTAACATTGTAAATAAGACAATAATCATCTCAAAATTTGATCTGTTCAATGATATATAATTATTATTTTTTTGTGAGATGCTTACATTATTGTCTTTATATCATTAATCATCTTAATTCCAAATGTTTTTAATGAATAGTTCTTTCATTTGTGTACACTTCTTGTTATCAAAAACACTCTCTATATCTGGAGTCCTTAACTTCGATTAGAATAGATATTTAATACTTAGACGCTATTATAACGGGCACAAGAAAATAATAATAGTAGAGATTATTGATTAGAATACTTTTAGGGAAACCAAACAGTTTTAAAATTTTATACAATAATCACATATAAATTGGAGTCTTCTCTTAATCTTTTTTTTTTTTTTTTTTTTTTTTGTTCAGTCTTTATTCCATTTATTGTCATTTTGTTATTCCCTTTGACGAATGTTATTTGGTTCAGTCCCACCGATCCACAAATATGGAAGTATCATCAATGGGAACAACGATGATATAATTACTGACACTACTTTAAACAATATTGTTAACTTAAATGAATATATCCAACAATCGATATTACAATTGAATTATAGTTCCGCTGAATTCTTATCTGAATTGTTGTTCGCAGAATGTAAAAAATTGAATGATAAAAATTTGTACAAGATCAATTCAATCTATCTTTATTCATTATCACTTTATTTGAATGGTGATATACTATCAGCTTTCGATATTTCAAAGAACTATAAACATTTGAATATTGGAATAGCCTATATATATGGCCAATGTTCATTCAAATTAAATAATAAAAATATTAGTGATTCAATTAAAATTTTATTAGATTTTAAAGAGAAATTAAACTCAAATAATTCATCACCATCAACTACATCAACTTCAAATTTAGTACATTACCCCAATGTAGCCACAATAGACTGTCTATTAGGGAAATTGTTTAAAAAAAATGATAACATTAAAGAAAGTGCAATTTATTTCACCGAAGCATTAAATAAAAATCCATATTTATGGGAAGCCTATACAGAATTATCAAAATTAAGAGCGACCATAGATTTACAAAAATTATATTCAGTTTTAGTGAAAAACTCCCAATTTAATCAACCACAACAACAATTTACATCTTCTGCACAATTTCATAATTCTCACCAAACAAACCGAACAAGATTCAACTCTGTAACAAAAGCATATTCTACCCCATTCAAATCAACGAGAAATAACACTTATACAAGCAATGCATCTTTAAAATTTAATGAGCAAACTGCACAGAATATGTTAGTAACTGCCTCAAATCCTAATTCAAAAAATACAATAACATCCGGATCAGTGCTTAATAAAGCAAATGTGATCGTTACGACAAGTTCTAATAATGGTCATCATAACGATTCTGTATACTCAACAGAAAAGCAAAATAACCATTTTAAAGTTTTAAACAAAAATAAATTATTTTCAAATTCACCAAGTAAAAAAGTTCCAAAAGAGAGTGCTAATTTAAAGACACCTAAAGGTAAATTGACTACCATGCATAATATAAACAACTCTACTACTAATAATAGTATTCATTCAAATTCAAAAACCAACTCTAGCATTATAAATAAGGATAAAACAAACATATCAAATTCGTTCACATCATCAGACTCTTCTAATACATCGATTTTATCGTCATCTACAAAAAATAATAGACATAGTATAAGTAACTCACAACAACAAGTTCAGCCGTATCTGAGTTTTGTAGATCTTTTCTTCACATTTGTTAAGATTGTGAATGTATCGTCACAGTACGATTTTTACAAAGCTATTAGATTGGTTAATGATGATATTCCACAACATATTCGAGATAATATGCCCTGGTGTCAAGCTCAGTTAGGTAAATATCATCACGAACTGGTGAACTATGATGTATCTTTGAAATACTTCCAAAATTTGAGATTACTCCAACCATCAAGAATAAAAGATATGGAAATATATTCAACGTTGTTATGGCAATTAAATGACAAGGCAAAATTAAGCATACTATCTAGTGAATTAATTACAAATAATCCACGTAATCCTGAAACCTGGTGTTGTCTGGGGAATTTTTTGTCATTACAGAAAAATCATACTGAAGCAATCAAGAGTTTTGAAAAAGCCACACAAATAGACGCAAATTTTGCCTATGCATATACACTACAAGGACATGAATATACATTAAATGATTTATTTGATGTTGCCAAGCGTTGTTATAGAAAAGCTATTGTATGTGATTCAAGCCACTATAATGCCTATTATGGTCTCGGAATGGTCTCCATGAAGCTTGGTCAATACGAAGAAGCATTACTATTTTTTGAAAAGGCTCATTCCATTAATCCAATAAATGTTGTTTTGATCTGCTGTTGTGGTGTTGCATTGGAGAAAATGAATTATCAAGAGAAGGCTTTACAATATTATGAATTAGCATGTGAATTACAACCATCATCCTCTCTTGCTACATTTAAAAGAGCGCATTTACTATATTCAATGGGTAGATATACATTAGCTTTGTCATGTTTCGAAGAATTGAAAAGTATAGCTCCAGATGAAGCTACTGTACATTTTTTATTGGGTCAAATATATTCAATATTAGGAAGGAAAAAAGATGCAATTAAAGAATATACTGTCGCATTAAATTTAGATCCAAAGGGGAGACAACTGATTATGGAAGCTTTAGAAAAATGCCATACATTAGATTAGATTCAATCATTATATATTCTTTAGCATGGTAACATTCAAAGATTAAACAATATTTAAAAATAATTTGTATAGATTTAATGAAGTTTAATATACTCATAATGCATGAAACTTTTATATTTATATATCCAATATCTTATAAAAAGAGCTAAATATAATTAAATATTTATTCTTCGAAAGTGAAACATGTGAAGGAAAATAACATCCGTACTTTCATTCGGAATATTGACTACTTGCAGCTAAGCTTATATCATCATTTTCTGCGACGATATTAACTTCATTTGTAGTTGATTCAGATTGTCCCGGTAAGGACCCATATGCACTGTATCGTTTATTCAAAGTTGTTGGCTTTTCGCTAATTACATTAAACGTCGTCATTGATGGGTCTAGATTATTAATATTATTCTTTGATCTACCAACAGAAAAATCCATGGTATATCTGTTACGGCGATTTTTATCCTTGTTTTTGGATGTTGCAGATAATTCTTGCTCCCATAATAACTGGTCTTCATCCTCTTCATTTAATAGTGTACCTTGCTCTCTTTGCAAACTCTCCTTTCGTGCTTGTGATAACATTTCTTTCGCCTTTGATAATGAAATAGTCGATGAAGAATATGAACTAACAACTGATGTATTAGTGTCAATATCGATGGTTGACTTAATTAGTGCAGACATCCATGATCTCATGTCATCTTTTGAATCTACAGCAAAATAATGAATACGTGGCTCTGTGAAATTCACACCTTTTCTAGATCCTGGTTGTGGAGGAATTAATTTAAAACAATATCTACCTTTACCAGTGCTTGCTGCATATAAAGACACTATTTTATCATCATCTTTAGCAGGAACAACTCTATGACCTGTGATATCGATTAAACCTTTTTCACGTTTATCATTAGTGCTCGAAAAGTAAGATAATCTGGTGCCATGAAGAGTGAAATATCTAGTCTTCCAAACCCCCATTGTCCCACTACCTTTTTTTTTCATCCACCCAGAGCATTCGGCTGTTTTCATGGCTTCATTAACATCAATTGTCCTTATGCCTTCAATGAATGCAGTAGTATTTCTTTTCGAATTTGGTTTTCCTTGCATTTTATGCATCGTTTTACCTTTTGCCATTTCACTTATCGATCTTTTTTTGTCTTCTTCTAGCATAAAAGGCGAATCATCTAGTTGTGGCGATTTTGCCTCAATTGCACTTGCAATTCTTCTTCTACTAGTTTGGGTAGGTGATTGGACAGCACTACTACTTGGTGTCATTGTTGGGCTTGAAAAAAAATCTTTTGGAGTAGCACGGAATGCATCATCATCCTGTTCTAATTTATATGGGCTTTTTGCAAAAGAACTATTTCTACTATGGGAAGGTCTAGTGGTTTGTTTGAATGTGGTCGATTTTAAAGGCGAACTTGGCCTGTCCTCATTTTTTCCAGATAAAAATGATAATAATGATGAGTTTCGTCTGTGAGATTTGACATCTATGTTTGTTTGGGATGTATTTCTCGAATGACTATTACTAGAGCTACTTTTTTGACGTATATGGTTTGTTTGTTTTTCGTGATTGTTATCTGATGGTTTTTTCGATTCATTGTGTGGTGACGAAATTGTAGAAACACGGTTGTATAAATCCACGAATGACCCACCCGATACACTCTTTCTGTGGTTAGAGTAAATAGTTGACTTTCTTGATGTCGATCCATTATTACTAGAGGATTGAAGATTGTAGTTCGGAATTACACCATTAGATTGAGGAAATTTAAATTTGTTTGATTTGGAAGCAGTATTTGGAGTAGTCATAACTGAAGTGGCTTTTTCAGTGGATGTCGTTCTATAATGTCCAGACGGAGAATTTAGCATAGGGCTAACGCTTAATCTCTTAGAACCCGGTGCTGACATCGGATGTACTGGACTTGGGTAAGATGGGGGCTTTGGTGCTTTTCTCGGAGATGTGAACATTTTTTCTTCTAAAACAATCCCAGCACCAATTGTTTGAGTAATATCTGGACTTAATGCTAAAGAAGGAGGTTTACTTTTTTTGGATGTCGACATTTCGTTGTCAGTTTTAAAAGAGTTTTTCTTTTGCAAAGCACTACTAGGATAAAAATTAGAATTAGAAACACCCGATCCAGTCCTGACAATTGATTGTTTTGTTGGCGTACTTTCAGGCGCTACATTTTCTTGGTCATTAAGATGAGCAGCAGGCATCAAGGTAGTTGATTTTTTATTTATAGATTGAGTTCCTTTTTCTGCAGCTTTTATGTTTTCAGCTCTATCAACAACTTTTTTCAGTATCTCGATTTCTTTGAATACTTCAAATCTTGTTCCAAATGAATCAATGTCAATCTCTTTAAGATGAGATAAATCTAATTCGAGTAAAATTTTACCTGAAATTTTTTGATTTTTAAATTTTGAAGAAGTTTCATAATCGAAACCTGCCAATGTGAAGTAGTCAGTAACATTATCTGGGGTCCAGTTCAAAGCATTTTCTCTACTTAATTCTGACCTATCTTGCATCCTCTCTGTATTTTTATCATTGATATCTTTGTTATCGATTTCATTCATGGGTCCCAATTTATTTACAATAATCGTATTATTAGATGCCGATCTGGATTGGCTACTATCTAAATCTTGTCTATAATTATGAGTATCTGAGTTTGGCATATCTGGATTCCATGTTTTCTCTATATTCAGTTCCTCAATATTAGTTGATATATCAGAAATCTTTCTTATGCTACTTTGAGGTTGCTTATCGCTACCTATTTGTAATTCTTCGAGAGCTCTATCAATATCACTCATGGTTTTTTTAAGTGAAAGAGATCTATCTTTCATAATAGTAGGTTCATTAATTAATGCGACACTTTCTGCCTTTTGTGGCGTTGGCAATTCTGAAGTTGAATTGATGGTTACATTAGTCATTACTGTGGATAGACGTTTTGAAGATTTCTCCAAAGTGGGTTGGACTCTCTCTGATACGAACTTCTGAGTAAATACTGCAGGATATAATCCTTCTTCCTGGGTTCTTAAATTTTTACCATAGTACCAGCCATCGTTGTATTCACTGTCATCGGTAATAACTTGTATTTTATCTCCTAATTGCATATTCAATTCATCTTCCATCCTCCTTTCATATTGATTTATCGCAATATATAAGGGAAATCTTTCGGTCAAAGTATTTACAGTAGAAACTGGTGAATTTAAATTGCTATTATTATCGTCGTCATTATTATCCTTGCTTAGACTTGGTATAACGCTCAAATTCATTATGGTTATAGTTATCCAGTTTGCTAAAATAGTTATTTCTCAATTTGAATGACCAATTTACAATAATTTTAAAGAAACGTAACTACTATTGATTGTTAAATATTTGAAGGAGATAAACCACTTATGGAAGAAATAAAACAATCTTTTTTTTTATTAGTTTTCTACTATTCTGAAGACTTTCTTTGCGAAGTATTAAAAATTAATTCAATAAAGAATTATTAAATTAATCTAAGGTCTTAAACAGTGATACAATTAACTAGTTAATAAATTTGTTTTTATATTACAGAATAAGTCCATGGCACACCTTAATAAGTCTTGAACCGATATGATAATACCTGTCTAATTGAAATTTCAATTTGGTTCAACTAATTAATTTCATTTCGGGAAATATTCAAATTATAATATCAGTAAAAACATTTTCAAATTAACTAAAAAGGAAATTTCATCGAATAACTTAACTTTATCTAAGCAATTGAAAAGCGCATAGAAATCATCATCAATATTCCTGAAATTTCACTATAAAAAAAAAACACTACCCGTGAACAAATTTCTGAGAAAAGTTGTTAGAAATAATAATAATATTAATACTAGGTCATAAATAATTCTCGAAGGTCTCTCTATACTGAATGTTTGGACATCCATGTACTACATATGGGTAGGTTTTGTTGGATAATTAAAATTGTTAAAAATAATTTGGTTTTCATAACAAGTGGAATGCCTATGAGATAAGAAAGCTTGCCTCCCATCTTCCTCTCTGTTTCAAACAATAGTCTGTAAAATCCCCCATTAAAATTATACAAAGTTGAATATTGTCTGAAGGTATAAAATACCAATCTTTGTTATTATTGAATGGTATGGCAAAAAAATTCAATTGAATTCATTGATTTTTCCTAGCAATTTTTGTGACATTATCCCATATTGTGCGAGCTATGTTTTGAAATGGTAGATATGTATAAATTTATACTTAACTTGAAAATATCGTAAATGTATAAAAAAATACGTGAGAAAATATATTATCAAATTTTGATTGTTAACTATTTGTTAGATAAGCTTATTATGAAACGAGTTCTTTTAGTTATCCATTATACGACAGCGGCTAATTTCCCCTTCCCTGTGAATGATGATGAAACATTCATCAACAGGGCGAATAAGAAATGGTTACCTCTTTTTAAGTAGGTATAAATTTCTTTTACCTAGAACAATGGTGCCAGTTTATAAAACGGTTAACCAATGTACTACCTTGTTATTAAATCTAATTACTTTATAATTTATAACATTGGCCTTCAAACATGAATAAGTGTCAATAGATAGTCTCAATAATTTAAGTCGTTTTTTTCTGTATTAACGCTCTGTCAAGAAATATTGCATACCTAAAAAAATAATATTTGTTCCAAAGAAGAGAGGGTCATCGGTATTTCGAAGATATAAAAAATAGAAATACACAACTGAAGTATATGATTAAGGATAGAACCAATTAAATGACAATAGATTAGTTATATTATGTTATCAAAATATAAATATCGATTGCAATTGTAGAATAAAGATTATCTAAAGTTATTTAGTTAAGAACGAATATAAAGTTAATTTGAAAAAGATGCCAATACGGGGTTATAACAAACAGAAAAGACCAAGGTTCTTGCTGGATATAAATTTTAAGGATCTTATCAATATTCCTCAGGATTCGGGCTCATGTTTTATCAAATGGACACTAAAAGATGGTACAGGTACATCTATTCACGCATTAAGTACCGACCATAAGGGAACCCATTTGGAGCTTCAAGGTATTAATCAGCATTCCGGCATAACACCAATACAAAAGATTAAAAATCATCGTGTTCTGTGGAATTATAATCTTGAGACACCGTTACACGTTAAACTTCATGCAGATAATAATGGTGCGCTCGTTGAGAAAGTTTTAATGATGGAAATATATTTAGATAAACATTCAAGTATCACTTCTCAAAGTTTGCGAAGAGCCGATTCAATCTCATCTGAGAAAGCTAACAAACTTGAAAAATCAATAATTAAAGATACTTGTGAATTGAAAAAGACTGTGACATCAACCCATTCCGCTGTCATGAACGGGCTAAATTTGTCTCAAGTGAACAAATCTAAATTCGAACTTTTAGGTAAGGTTAAACTTAATATTGTCGATTATATTAGACCCGAGGAGCAATATTGTTCGAACAGGTATCTATTACAGAGCTCGAAAGTGAATATTATATTACAAGTGTCGATGAAAATGAAATTGATCAGAGGAAGTTATACTGATTTTAATCTGAACAAGTCATTGAATAGAACCGCCACGAATTCGAACATCCAATCTGGTATTGGTGACATGTTTCAAAGTGATGACAGCGTGATGTTTTCATCACTTGGTGGCTCTACAAAAGTAAACAACTCGGATGCAAGCGATAGCAATTATGCTGGATCCACCACTGGATCCAGAATGCACTCTAGCATATCCAGTGTGAAAGCAAGTTATTTGGTCGAAGATGCATATATGAAATCATTGAATCTCTCGTGGGATCCAAGACCGGGAGAATTCAATATTAAAGAATGTGTAGAAGATATAATTAACGGAGGTGACGGATGGGCTAAGAATGAAAAAGGTGTTAAATTAATTGACTTAAAAACATACGGCAACCAGGAAGAAAATATATAAGTATATAGATGATAATGCATAATGGGAGATATTTATTTGTAACTTTGCCTTTGTTATGATAGATTTTTAGTTAAACAATTGTGAACATGAACCGTGTGTCACATCGTATCTCACACACACATATATATAATGTATTTGTGAAAAGAAGAATCAAACTTTCAGTGACTGCAAAACCCATACACCACCGAACAGCACATATGTATATACTTTAACACCCATACATTTTATTTTGTCAAAAAAGAAAAAGTAAGTTTTCAACAGCGACGAGAATTTTATACAATTCTGCGCTTTTTCAACCCCACAATGCCATATTGTTTGTGTGCAATTCGAATATCATGCTGTGATTGAAAATTTCCAACTTCCAATTTCTCACAACAGAGATGAATCAGTTGTGAAGAACTCTCTGTATGTCTCAACACCTCTCTCTGACATTTTCGTACACTTACTTGCCCAATACCTTTGCAGAGATGGCCTCTGACACACTCAAGAGTAAATTAGCCATGCACGACAACCAGTGCACAAAGACCACAGACCACAGACAAAAGACCACAGACCACAAGACCAAAGAGTTATCCTCCCATAGATATAGCAGTGTAAGGAAGAATACAAGACAAGACCAAGTTCAATTGCTACTTGAATTAATACCAGAACGAAGAGACAGCAGAAGAAAATACGGTTATTGTGTGTACTAAAATATTATGTGCTTCTATGAAATCAATGGGCAAACGTTGAAGATTTTTGAAATTTTTGAAAAAAAAAAACTGAGAAATTGAAATTTTTCAGAAAAAAAAAAAAATCAAAAGCATCTCAATTTTTTTTTGTTTCTTTCTTTCGAGTAATTATAATTTTTTGTTAATTATTACATCTTACTTTATGTGATGAAATAAAATTATCTTCAATAAAAAAAAATTATTATATTATAAATTTATATGTTATATTAATATCTGATTATATATAAAGTCACTATTAAATTTAATACTTAAGAGTGTTTAATTGTACTTTTCATATAACAGAACTGTAACAATTCCAAAGTAGATACTGCAAAAATGTCTGGTAACGGTGCTCAAGGTACTAAATTCAGAATTTCTGTATGTTAAGAAAATTTTTTTCAATTTCAGTTAATATATATTTTATGACTGGAGATTAATAATCGAATACATTGAAGAACGCCTTAATTGATTTGTAATGAGGAGACTATACATACGTCCAAGTTACTCGAAGGAAACCAAGGATGCATGCGATTGAACATGGTGATTACATTTTGGACGTTAGAACAAAACTTTTGATGGGATGGTTTTTTGTTTTTATATTGGAAGACCTTGTTTATTTTAAAACTTAAATTGAAGATATACGTTATCAGATAGATAATATACGGTTGCATTATTGCCGAGTGATATATATTGACTTTTGTGATCTGGCTGCTCAGTCCTATCGTTACTGACTGCAGATGAACTAAGCAGAGCAGAGTATTGTAATTTTACAAGAGATACATATTATTTATCTCAAGGATACGTTACTTAAACTTTGCCAGATATTGAAAGTCGATTTTTCTACTTTTGCAATGGCAACAATATCACCGATTCTAGTAATGTATACATGTCCTCACAATGCCTTTACTTGCAATATTTTTTTGGCACTCTCGATGATAATTCACAAATTGCTTTATTTTAAAAGTATAATTTTACTAACAAATATTTTCTATTTCATTCTATTATCATTTCTAATATAACAATCTGTTGAAGGAATGCGATAAATGGAATTGCAACAATTTCAAAATAGTTAGGTTTACCAACTGGTGCCATCATGAACTGTGCTGATAACAGTGGTGCTAGAAACTTATACATCATGGCCGTCAAAGGTTCTGGTTCTAGATTAAACAGATTACCAGCTGCCTCTTTAGGTGATATGGTTATGGCTACTGTTAAGAAAGGTAAGCCAGAATTAAGAAAGAAGGTCATGCCAGCTATTGTCGTCAGACAATCCAAGGCTTGGAGAAGAAGAGATGGTGTTTACTTATACTTCGAAGACAATGCCGGTGTCATTGCTAACCCAAAGGGTGAAATGAAAGGTTCTGCCATCACTGGTCCAGTCGGTAAGGAATGTGCTGATTTATGGCCAAGAGTTGCCTCCAACTCTGGTGTCGTTGTCTAAACAGCATATGCTAAAATCAAATAATTATAGATGTTTAATTAACTTATAATAATCAATTAGATATCGTATATAAATATTTTTTTACATATATACATAGCCATTAAAAGAAGTAAAAATTTAAAAGATTTTTTGTTCAAGTAGTTAAAACATCGGACAGTAGATGTTATTCTGTGTCGTAGTGAACGTTTTCGTGTCTGTGTCTGTGTCTATTCAGGAATAAACAAGAGTAAAAGACTTTTTACAATAATAATTTAGTTATACTTAAGACGACGACCCTTCTTCATATGAAGTTATATATATTTATATGCATTTTAAGTGTTGCTTTTACTCCCATATTGATGTAAAAACTAATTAGTAGAGGTACTAAGATATCACTACACACGACAACATCACATGACCGTCGGCCATCTCAGAAAACAAGTAACCTCACCTTATCCAAGTTTACCCGTCCTCATGCCACGTCTGTAGACGTATTTCCCAACTAGGAAATACACTACACACTTCATCTCTAGTGCGTGTAGTGTCACCCTTCATTAGCAAGAGGACTTCAATTACTAAACGATACAAAAGTTAACGAAGTTAACAGCAAAAGCTTATACGGATGTATATATTTATATGTATAAGCGTACAAATTGATGTGATCAGGATCATGACAAAAGAAGCTCAACAGATCAAAAAGGTTTGCTCACTTCACAGTTTAATACACATCCACAGACTAGAAAGATACCCTTTTGTATCCCACTGTAGCCTTTTTATCATTTACATACTTTTTTAGTGTATCATCTTAAAATTTCAACTAGTTGACACTCTGAGGAATTGTCGCAGCACGCATTCGAAAAGTACAAAAATATTTATGAAATTTCATAATTGTACACACTACCGTAAAAAGCAAATATATTTACTTCACATAGTTTATATGATTAAAGTAAAAATAATAACAATATTTTTCTTAAGACTTTTCATTATCTCTCTCTACAGTGTACTTATAACATTTTAATAAGCTAATTATATATATATTTATTTATTTATATATAATATAATCTGTTCATTATTTTTTTGATCTTTAATTCAGTAATTGTTATAATAAGAGAATTTGATTCATTCGTATATACTTTTCGTTGTTTCTTACATCAATCCCCAAATAATCATTCACCAGAGTTATTATTATAAACTATAATCACATATTTTTAATATATACACTGATATTATTTATTTTAGAAGGGAATATACGAAGATGTCTGCTGTAACAATCCAACCTGATGTTTTGGAATTCAAATCTCCATTCACCGTTCAATCTACTGAATATGCATCAATTACAAACAATTCAGATGAGACCATCGCTTTCAAAGTGAAAACAACTGCTCCAAAATTCTATTGTGTAAGACCAAACGCAGCCATCGTTGCTCCAGGTGAGACTGTCCAAGTTCAAATCATTTTATTAGGGTTATCCCAAGAACCTGAAGCCGATTTCAAATGCCGTGATAAATTCTTGGTTATAACATTACCAGCTCCTTATGATATGGAAGGCAAGTCCGTCACTGACGTTTGGCCATCATTAGAAACTGAATTCAAACAACAAGCCGTTTCAAAGAAGATGAAGGTCAAGTATGTAATCACACCAGAGTCCGCTCTTCAAGAACCAGAACCAGAACAACAACAACAACAACAGGAACAGGAAAAATCCAGTGTACAAGAAATTAAATCTGAGCAACCAATAGTGGAAGAACCAAAAAAGGTAACACAAGAAGTTAAAGAACCTGTTAAAACGAAACCAGTCGAAAAAGCTGTAAATGAGGAAGTTAAAGTCGAAGAAGTTCCAAAAGCAGCTGTCGCTTCCTCTGAAGGAAAGGCCACTACTTCTAACGAAGGTGAAGATGCATTAAACACCAATACATTAATTTTAATTGCTTTGATTGCTTTACTATTAGGTTGGATGTATTACTAAGAAAATTTGATTTCAGATCTTCAATTAAATGTAACATAACGTTTTTAAACCCAAATAACAATAATGTATTTATGATATTTTGAAAGTCATTCAGTCTTAACTAAAAATGATAAACATTACTTTAATAAGATTTGAAACATAAATAAATATCAATGATAAAAATATAATACTTCTAACCAATAAAAATAAAAAATCACTACAACACAGAATAGAAATTCATACCTGTGATATTTGTATTATCCAATATCCTTTCAATCCAACCACATTAGATAAGTTGCCAAAATTTTATTGAAACAAATTTGTATCAGTATATAAGTCACTAGTTATGTTCTCATTCTTTTATCATAGACACCTTAAAAATATAAGTAATTTCATAATCAATTCACATATCATATATTGATTTCTACATTTTTCAATGTAATTCATATGTATCAGATACTATTACAGGCACATATCGGGAACTACACATTTAACAAACGTATCAGTTCAACATAGATGATTTTGAGAAAGACCGCTTGCTCATCATCATTAAATCAACATAAAGATACGATTTTATACGATTAATACATAAAAGAGCATTAGAAAATAGCTAAGTTAAATATAAAATATAATTTTATTAGTATTTTTATTTATGAAAGATAGAAAATTATACAAACTTGATATTGATTAGTTATTTATAATCTAAGCTTCTAAAGCTAATCTACCCTTTGGGTTGGTGATCTTAACACCTAAAGCCTTAGCTCTAGCTAAGATGGTGACTCTCTTCTTGGAAGAAACGTTGTGAGCAATTTCAGCAGCGTAAGTCTTGGTGTGCATGGTTAATAATTCTAAATCCTTAACGTTAGCAACTAAGAAAGTCTTGTGACCAGATGGAGCTAAGAACTTGGTCTTGTTGTTAGAACCGTAACCAATCTTTGGTTCAGAGATGTTACCTCTGAATCTTCTTCTAACAACAGAGTCAATACCCTTTTGCTTTCTCCAGCTTTCACCGACTCTGTGATATCTATCAGAGTGGTGACGCTTGAACTTCTTAGTATGTTTCTTAACAATCTTTGGGTGTGGTAGAGAAGAAGCCATCTGTAAAATATTTTTTGTTATATTATTCTATACAACTCACAAAGTAGAATAAACTTATTTGTCAAATTGTTGGAAATAAATATAATGTCAAAATTAGTTAGTAAATTATTTTAATTTGTCTTAAAAGAAAAAAGAAAAGGAAGCATTGGTTTGAAATACTATCAGATATAATTTGAATTATCTCATTGTTTTAAAATTTTATTTTCATCATTAGAAATATTCTAAAGTTTTATTTCAGACTGGATCGCATCATGTAACATAATAAAAAGCTTTCTAAAAAAAAAACTGTATCTTCATTCATAGAGTGAATAATCAACATCTCATTACAATAAAACTGTAACATGATGTTCCACCATGCCATCAGCTCAAATAATAAAAACACCAGTATCTTTGTGCCAATGTACCATCGGCACCTATCAATCTCTTTGATGTAACGTTCATATCCACAATCCAATTTCATTTCACAATTAATTTTTAAACATTTGAGACTTTTATATTTCTTACAAAGAATATAGTATTTTGATAGATCATCAATAATGGAATGCTGAAGTCATAGTTGTTGATAATACATATTAATATTTGCTATTGTTTGTGTCTTATTACCGATTCAAAATATTCTGATTCTTTCTTTAAAATGGTCCATTCACTTCCAATCTCATATATTGTATCTGATTACATACCTTTTTACTCGTTGGTGTTTCTGTCCTTTTGATTAAGTTTAAGTATAATAACTAAATTAAAGTTATGAAGTTCTTTAAATATTCAATAGTAACAAATATATTTAATATATATTTAATAATAACTAAGAATCACAAATAAGATAGATGTCGAAGAGTAGTAAGAATACCATTACAAATTAGTTTATTAAACATCACTAAGGTAAATTTTCACATAGAAGACAGATTTAAAGAGAAAACTAAAAAATTACTTCATACAAAAATTTCAAACTGAAAAATTAATGAGAATAAATTTCATATCAATATATGAAATTTCACTATACTGGAAACAATTTCTTGTATACTGAAATTTCCAATACTAACTAATGATCTCTCTGCCTAAGTCTCCCAAAAACATTCAGAAGGCCCGGTTGAGAAGTTAGAAGGAAACATTCATGATGGAAGGAGAGGAAAGTCGACTCGCGCAAGAGAGACATTGAAAGTTTAGAGAGAGATTCATTAAGAGTCTGTCCGTGAACAGAGGGCCATCCTGTCTATTCTTTCCTTCTAACTCGCGCTCTCTCTCTCTCTCTATTGCTCCGGTTAATACCAGAAGCAAGTGAGTCTAACCAAACAGAAAATTTGAAAATATCCCATCTCTTTAATTTTCCTACGCGCGTTCTTTCTTCAAGAAGACTACAATGTAAACTGTTAGATTTTCACAAAATATCTGTGAGCAGCGCTCATTTATTAATTTTCAGGAAAGTTTTATTTTGTAAAAAATGTACGGATGTTATATAATTCAATACAGTCTTCATATCTGCTTTCACGTGATATATACGTTGTTGCAGTAAATAATGTAAGGTAACAAGTGATGATGTTGAAATATAAATATATATATATATATTTATTTATTTATTATTATAACAGTAAGTTATTTTATGCTTTCTAACAAATTTTACATTAATAAACTAACTATTCAATCTCTTTGAAAAAAAAAACAAACACCTAAAGATATTGAAACTCACTTATGCTAGGCCTATATGAGTTTATTTTCACTAATAAGTTAACTGTTGTAAATTCCAATGTTAGTATATTCTTAATTTACACATTAAACCTTTTACTCTTATTTTTTTATTTCTATTGTGATTTCTATTTTAAAAAAATTTTCTATATTTCTTCTGATATATATATCTCTGTGTATACATGTATAAGTTCGAATCCTTCGATTAATTTCTTAAGTAATCTCTCAAGTAGTTACCTAGTTTTTGGGCACCTTGTCCAACTGCATCCTTTAGCATTTGTAAATCGTCATCTGTACTTAAATTGAAATCAACAAAGCCATTGTTGTTATTCGAGTTGTTATTGTTATAAGAATTATGGGAACCAAATGCGTCTTCTTCGCCATCTTCTTGGTCTTCACCGAAATATGAGGATGAAGAAATAGAAGTCGCATTATCGAAGGTTTTCAATTTTTGTTTAGCTTCTTGGGCAGCATCGTTGTCATATGAACCACGACCAAACATTTGGTCAGATGAAATAGCCTTTTGACTACCATACTTGTTGGCAATATTACCAGTATATCTTGGTCCAGATGCGGCTCTCACAGATTCCTTCTGTTGTTCAGCTAGTTCATTTGCATCATTCATAGTCATACCAAAACCTAATTTAGCTAATTTAGGTTGAATTTCTGCAACATCTGGAGTTGATGAAGAGTAATTCTCAGTACCAGAAGTTTCTAAAAAGTCTTGAAATTGATCTTTTTCTCCACCGAAAGAACTTTCTGGTTTAATAACATTTGGTTTATATGTAGCATTGTTCAAAGATGAAGTACTCGATATGGCATTTCTATTCGCAAAACTATTCGCTTGAGATTCTTCCTTTTCAGCTTCGGCATCTTTTTCGAATTGATCAAATAAATCTTCAGCCTTGGACTTATCAACCTTATTGGCAGCAACTCTAGTAGGTTTTCTGCTTGATGATAAAATAGAATGTTTAGAACCACCGGCACCAGCACGAGCACCGGCAGTAGAGGCAGTGGTAACTCTTCTTCTATTAGTACTACCAGATAAGATGGAGGTTCTTGTCGATTGAGCACCATTTGTACCAGAAACACCAGAGTTCGTTGGAGTTAACACTTTTGGAGAAGATGATCCAGAACCAGCTGGTTTTTGGAAAGTTGCAAAAAAATCATCACTGCTGTTCTTGTTTAAAGAGGTTGTAGAGTCGTTGTCACTAGACAAGTTATCAAACTCAGAATCAGAACCATCAACCAAAACCAATTCAGATGGATATAATTCCATATCTTTTTTGACCGCCTTTTCTAAATGATCTTTATATTTTTTAGCTACCGCACTTGTATATTTCACTCTGGCATCCACATTTGAAGTATTTAAGTATTCTTTACCGTTATTCTTTAAGAAATATTCACGAGCTTTCAAATTACCACCATGTTTAAATCTTCTTAAGTTGTTGATTGTCCATTTATCTAAGGTTGATGACTTAACAAAAGTGATATGAACCCCTAAGTTTCTATGAACAGCAGAACATTGGATACATAACATGACACCGAATGGAACGGATGTCCAAGTAGGGTTCTTGTTACCACAGTCGAAACAAACTCTATTTTCTAATTTGTTTGACAGTTTTTGGAAAACTTGTGATGTTAATTCTTTTGAAGCAAAAACTTCACCATCGTCACTACTCATTTTAGATATAATTACCCTTTAGTATCTCTTGTTTTTGTTTAGGCGTTTCCCTTACAAGCTTCTTGATGTATTTTCACAAAACCAGAAATAAGAAAAAAAACTATCTACCTTTTAAAATTAAAAGAATCAAATGCTTAACTTTCCAAATAATATAATAAAGTTATAGATCAAATATATCAGGATCATAATTCAATATTTTTAAGAATAGAAACTGTTATTATAGATAAATATTGATTAGATTGTGGGTTCATACTTACGTATATCAATTTTTAAAAATTTCGTAAATTTTTAAGATATTTACTATAATTACCCGGAAATTAAAGTACAAGTGTATCCACAATGACAGCGATGAGATGAGATGATATGAATTCGAGATGTGTTGGTGATGAGATGAGATGAGATGAGATGAGATGAGATGAGATGAGATGAGATGAGATGAGATGAGATCAGATTTGCATAGCGACCCTGTTCTGACACCGGCATACTTTGTGATATCAAGAGGGAAGCCCCATTTTTTTCAAATGTATCATTGCTACTAAAGTATCAAAAAGTACAAGAAGTTAAGAAGTAAATAAATCAGTAAGTACATGTACAACAGTAATTGTAGTGATAATAATATGATCATTATTATAAAGAATGCTATTTTATATTTTTTTGTATTCAGTGTGCCATAATTTTGAGACTATCCTTGGATATTGCTTCACTCAAAACATTTCAACCCAGCTTAAGTATTTGAACCATTTAGGTTCAACCAATATACATTCCGCATTTGCGAATGGTTTTTCATCTATTGATAATTTTTCCGTATCCACTAGTGACAACGTCCCATCAATAACACATTTTCTGCCTTTAACTTGCGAAACTTTTGCCTTTAAAACAATTGTTGAGTTTGTTGGAATTGATTTCTCGAAATTTATCGCAAGTTTGGCGGTGACACCTCTTTTACTGGGCAAACATGGGAAACCACAATAGCACAATGCTTCATCTAGTATCATAGATAAAATACCATCGTGTAATTTATTACCCCCACGACTCAATTCACTACCAAGATGATAAAACCCCACAATTTCATTATCATTTTCATTATGGAAAATGATCGGATCGATTTCAATTTTTTCAGATCCAAATAACAATCCTTGTCCTACGTGATTCGATTGATGTGCATTTGGTATTTTTTGGCTTTGCACAAATTGTATATTATATTTCGAATCTTTATTTGTTAAATTTTTATAAAGTTTCAAATTGGAGATTTTTTCCAATACCTCATTATTTTGTTGATCTTTGACACTTCTTAAATGTGGTAACAACGTTTCGTCGTGGAAAGGTATTTCTGTCTTTGGCCATACATCCATTGAGGTCACCACACCAAAACTAAACCCTGCTACTGGTAAAATTAATGTTCTATTGATGATTTTAAACATAATTGCTTTAGTTATTTACTTTTTACCGATTGATCGTTGTAATTATTATCAGCAGTGTCTAATATTATATTGCTATGCTTTAACAAACTACAATCATCCATATATATATATATGTATACGCAAAGTACTTCAAAGATTCCCTTAAACGTGATATAATAAAAAATTGTCTTATAGAACAAATCGATCGGGTTTAAGTCACTTCAGAGGGGGATGATCCATTACCAATTGCCAATTCACTAACATTACCCGGAACATACAATATACCTCGTGACCTCCCCCCCTCCATCGAACTTCGAATTTTTTTGATCTTCGACCATTCTCCGTAATTCGGCATTTCAAAAGATTTTTAACACAGTAAATGTTGTTCGTTCAATTCCTACCATCTGTATTATTATTATTATTATTATTATTATTATTATTATTTATTTCAAGAGATTAGAGAAGTTTCTTGTTAAAAAGAGTAACAACGTGCACGTGATCGCATTATCCTCATCCCAATATATATATATATATACACTTCTTACCCTAATCACTGGGAACACTGATGAAACACCCTTTTTTTCATTTTTCATTTTTTTTTGTGTAAAAATCTCCCTGTCTCCCGTTCTTCTGATGGGGGAGTCCCAAAGGAAAGAGAAAAAAGGAGAGAGAGTCAATCGTATTTTATTAACCGCCCAGATGTTACCCTACCGACTCAGATCATATTTTAATTATGAGCTCATATTAAATGAGTAACGGTCACTAAATATAAATATATATATATATATATAACAACAGTATATACTCATATTAAACTAGAGACTAGAACGAAGATAATAGCCCCCATATAACCTGAACGATATACAAACTGTGTAAGTTGATGAGTCCAGAATAGTGACTGGTACCTCCTAAGATAAGAGTTACCTACCCTTCTTTTCACTATAATATTTACAATACTGTTTGTTTTTGATACACATAGTGTAAGTTCAAAATGTCTCTCTTATAAATGTGGCGGGACCGTACTTGGTTGTGAATGGGTGGCGCGCGCTGCGCTTTTTTGGCAATAGAAGTATAAGAACTGATCGATTGCCCTTTTCTTCGTTGGAAGTGATGCCTTTGATAACTTTTCTTTCTTGTTCCATATATTTCTATAATTCTTCACTATATAATAAAAATCGTCACCTAAAACATCCCCATAATTATTTCATATATAAATATATATATGCATGCATGCATTAAGGAATATCTATATCATTTTATATATGTCTAAATATATATTTTGAACTGTTTATCTGTAACCAGACACAGCAACTTCTATCATTTCTAAGAATTAATAATATGTTAAGAAATTTCGCCGTCGTGGCTAATAGAGGGTTGATCCACACAATTTACCTGCGATCATCGCAGGTGGTTGGTTTAAGATCAATCAATTCATTTAAATACTATTCTACAAAGAAGGTCACCGATAATAACAATAATCAACCATCCGGCGATGCAAAACAAAAACTTGATCCAATTAATACCGATAAATACATTTCAAAAACACAATCCAAGGTAACAGAATCTGCATCAGCACAGTCACCAATAACAGAGAACAAATTAAACCAGGATAATGATATTAAACAGAAAACCACAGTAAAAAGTCTAGCTGCTGCTGCTGCAGCAGCAATCTCGTCTACTGTCCAAGGAATTAAATCTTCATCAAATAAATCAGATGCCAAAAATTCAGATGGTCCAGTGTCACATGCGCTTCTGGCAAAACAGGAACAGGACGCAAATAAAGATATAGCCAATCCTGATTCACAAGCAACTTTTTATAAACTGCTGCTGCAATCAAATTATCCACAATATGTCGTTTCCAGGTTCGAAACACCAGGAATAGCGTCAAATCATGAATGTATGGAATTGTACATGGAAGCATTGCAAAGAATTGGACGCCACGCAGAAGCTGACGCAGTCAGGCAATCATTATTGACTTTAAGTTCTGCCGGTGCAGTTAACCCTTCTTTGGCTTCGTCTTCCTCTATAGGTAACAGTTCCACCAACAACAATTACCATACAAACTTCCCAACTATGTATAACCCAATGTTTGGCTCTAACAAGGCGCCTATCCATGTGATCGTGACCGAGTCAACTTTTACCGTTATTTCAAGATGGGTAAGATGGATTTTAATTTTCGGTGTATTGACTTATGGTGTATCGGAAGGTTTCAAGTACATCACTGAAAATACATCCTTATTAAAGAACAACGATGTTGCCGACAAATCCGTGGATGTAGCAAAGACTAATGTCACATTCGATGATGTCAGAGGTTGTGACGAAGCGCGTGCAGAACTAGAAGAAATCGTTGATTTTTTGAAAGATCCTGCAAAATACGAATCCCTAGGTGGTAAATTACCAAGCGGTGTTCTATTGACCGGTCCACCAGGTACTGGTAAAACTTTACTAGCAAGAGCAACTGCTGGTGAAGCAGGTGTAGACTTCTTCTTTATGTCGGGTTCAGAGTTCGACGAAGTTTATGTTGGTGTTGGTGCAAAGAGAATCCGTGATCTATTCACTCAAGCAAGAGCAAAAGCCCCTGCTATTATATTCATTGATGAGTTAGATGCTATCGGAGGTAAGCGTAATCCAAAAGATCAAGCTTATGCTAAACAAACTTTAAACCAACTTTTAGTTGAATTAGATGGGTTCTCACAAACCTCCGGTATTATTATTATCGGTGCAACAAATTTTCCAGAATCTCTAGACAAAGCTTTGACAAGACCAGGTAGATTTGATAAAGTCGTCAACGTAGACTTACCAGATGTCAGAGGTCGTGCTGATATATTAGCACATCATTTAAAGAAAATTACTCTGGCCGCTAATGTTGATCCTACCGTGATTGCTCGTGGTACTCCAGGTCTATCTGGTGCGGAACTTGCAAATTTGGTTAATCAAGCTGCTGTTTATGCCTGCCAAAAAAATGCAATCGCTGTAGATATGTCACATTTGGAATGGGCAAAGGATAAAATACTTTTAGGTGCTGAAAGAAAAACTATGGTACTTACTGAGGCTTCTAGAAGAGCTACTGCTTATCATGAAGCGGGCCATGCAATTATGGCTATGTATACACCAGGTGCTACTCCACTGTATAAAGCCACTATCTTACCAAGAGGTAGAGCTTTAGGTATTACATTCCAATTACCTGAGATGGATAAAGTTGATATCACAAAGAAAGAATGTTTATCCCGTCTAGATGTCTGTATGGGTGGTAAAATGGCTGAAGAAATGATTTATGGTAAAGAAAATACTACTAGTGGTTGTGGTTCTGACTTACAAAGTGCTACCCAAACAGCTAGAGCTATGGTAACACAATATGGTATGTCCGAAGATGTTGGTCCTATCAATCTTGCCGACAAATGGGAAACCTGGTCTGGTAAGATTCGTGACATTGCTGACAATGAAGTTGTTGAAATGTTAAAGGCCTCAGAAGAAAGATCAAGAAAAATGCTAAACGCAAAGAAAGTTGAACTTGACAGATTAGCAAAAGGTTTAATAGAGTATGAAACATTAGATGCCAAGGAAATTGAGAAGGTTTGCAATGGTGAACCGATTAATAAATCAAGAACCGCCACAAATACCATTGTAGAAGGACCAAATAGTGATGAAAGAAAAGAAATTGATGGTGTTGATAAGAAACCAAGGCCTGCATTAATTAATGCACCTATAAAGTGATTAGACTCGCCACCATTGAAACTGAAATGAAATTTTTGAATTTGATAAATGAAAAATTCCATTTGTAAATACATTTTAATTTATTAGACTAGATCACTATTTTAGTTCCCTTCAAATCATTTGCATTGTAGATATATAGTAGTACGATAATAATATTTACATAAAACCAACAATAAAATCAATTATAGTTAAAAAATATATTATTAGGTTATGTACATAAAATATTTTTGTTAAATTTATATATCAGGAATCTATGGAATAGTAGTAAAAATCGAATATACTGAAATAAAGAATATTTAAACAACATGGTTAATCATTGCTTTATAATAATAACCAGCTAGCACAATTAGAATGTAGCTACAAAAGATTCAGTAGCAGACTTCAATGTAGCTAATAAATCTTTGGTTAATTCACCCTTGTCTCTGATAGTGGATAGAATACTTTCATGGTTGGCCTTTAAGTAAGCTAAGAAAGAAGATTCAAATTCAGCAACTCTGGATAATTCAATGTTATCTAAGTAACCATTGACACCAGCATAAATTAATGGGACTTGTTCTTCAGCAGATAATGGAGCATATTGACTTTGTTTTAACAATTGGGTTAATCTTTCACCTCTAACTAAAGTTTGTTTTGTTGAAGCATCTAAATCAGAACCAAATTGAGCGAAAGCAGCGACTTCTCTGTATTGGGCTAAGAATAATTTTAGAGAACCAGCAACTTGCTTCAAAGCTTTAACTTGTGCAGCAGAACCGACACGGGAAACAGATAAACCGACATTGATAGCTGGTCTAATACCCTTGTAAAATAATTCAGCTTCTAAGAAAATTTGACCATCAGTAATGGAAATGACATTGGTTGGAATATAAGCAGAGACATCACCACCTTGAGTTTCAATGACAGGTAGAGCGGTTAAAGAACCACCACCTTCTTTGTCAGACATCTTAGCAGCTCTTTCTAATAATCTTGAATGTAAGTAGAAAACATCACCTGGGTAAGCTTCTCTACCTGGTGGACGTCTTAATAATAAGGATAATTGACGGTAAGCAACAGCTTGTTTAGATAAATCATCGTATACAATTAAAGCGTGTTTACCATTGTCTCTGAACCATTCACCAATGGAGGCAGCAGTAAATGGAGCTAAATATTGTAATGGAGCAGCTTCGGAAGCAGTAGCTGCGACAATGATAGAGTATTTCAAAGCATCATGTTGTTCTAAAGTTTGAACTAATTGAGCAACAGTAGATCTCTTTTGTCCGACGGCAACGTAGACACAGTATAATTTCTTAGATTCATCTTTACCATCATTCCATCTCTTTTGGTTTAAGATGGTGTCTAAAGCGACAGCAGTTTTACCAGTTTGTCTGTCACCGATAATCAATTCTCTTTGACCTCTACCGATTGGGACTAAAGCATCAACGGCTTTCAAACCGGTTTGAACTGGTTCGTGAACGGATCTTCTTGGTAAAATACCTGGGGCCTTAACTTGAGCTCTTGAGTAACCAGCAGCCTTGATTGGACCTTTACCATCAATTGGGTTACCTAAGGCATCGACAACTCTACCTAATAAACCTGGGCCGACTGGGACGTCGACAATCTTACCGGTTCTCTTAACGATCTCACCTTCTTTAACTAATCTATCAGAACCGAACAAGACGATACCGACTTGACCTGGTTCCAAGTTTAAGGCCATACCTTTGACACCAGAAGAGAATTCGACTAACTCTTCAGCTTGAATGTTGTTCAAACCAAAGACACGGGCAATACCATCACCGACGGCTAAGACTCTACCAGTTTCATTCAAATTGGCTTCTTCTGAGACACCTCTAATTCTTTCTTCCAAGATAGAAGAAACTTCAGTTGGTTGAGGCTTTGCAGTAGCATAGGACCTTGCAGAGACAGACAACGGTTTAATAGATCTAGATAAGACTCTAGAGGTCAGAGAACGTGATAAAGCAACACGAGACAACATAATTTATTGTAGAACGTATATGGAGCGGGGAGGGGGGGTGGGGGGTTTGTGTTAATTGAAAAGAGAAGAAAAAAATGTAAGAGACTTATTTGTTCTTTAAAAACCTTGATACTAATATAGATACAACCTTTATATAAATCAATGCATTTTGTATATATATATAAAAAGATAAATGATAATAGAATATTATTTAACAAGGGTAAATATTAAATTAGTTCTAAACTATATAATGAATTTGATAGTAAAGAATTTTACTAACTATGGTTGTGTGTGATGTGAAGTTTCAATTCTATATAATAGCAATGAAAAGTTTCAATAAAAAAAAAAAGTTCCGTTGAAAAATTTCATGGAACTTTTTTAAGATACATACTTAATTGGTGAAATTTTCTTTTGGGGGACTGGACTGGTGGGTTGGGTTCTATTTAGTTTGTAAACAATTTTTTTTTTTTTTTAATTGAAGAAAATGACAGGGTAATTTGTCTCTACAGAGAGAGACTCCTCCTATGTGTGAAGAATAGACCGTGGAGAGTCGTTCTGAGTACATATAAAAGGGAGGAATAGAAATTACATGACACTACTCAGAAGGGCATGGAGAGTTAGAAAGAAAAAGAAAGAAACAAACTTGCACAGAAATGGAGCGTCCCCTATTCTTTGTGCGGGAATATATCCGTTGAGTGAACGAACAGTGCACGACTTGCATTGGCAAGAGAGGTTCGTACAATTGATGAACACACCAATGAAAAACCATCTTATTTTTCTTTCTTTTTTTCTACTATTTTCCCTCTCTGTTTTGTCTTTTAAAAGAAGAAGAAGAAGGTGTTGTCGCATCATTATCGACGTTATGTCACGTGTGTTGGTACAGAGCTAAATTTTTTAACTCTTTTTGTTTTAATGGACAAATGGAGGTGGAAGGGAATTTAAAGATAGCGAACCAATAAAAGCAAGCACGCACGCAGATTAATAGATTTTGATTGTATGGAAAGTTTTAGGGAAGTTTCTTTATTTTTTTATGACAATCTTACCGCTACAAGCTTAAGAACATAGTTTTGTGTGTCTCATTTGTGTGTCTAAACGGTAGGGGCGTCACACTTTTATTTTCGTCTCTAATAATGAACGGGAATTGGTTTTTGAATTAAATTTAGTTATCTGTTCTCATGTAAAATTATGTTTTTGTGGCATTTAATTAATATTTGTTTTTTTAAGGGATACACATACTTTTTAGCAAAACATATATAAATATGTATGTAATGAACATTGGCGGTTATTTTTTTTTTTTTTTTT
>JAJLTH010000029.1:93410-134524 GCA_030568035.1 Tetrapisispora nanseiensis | reverse complement strand
TATACTTTTGGAAAAATGTCTGTCATCTTGAAAACTATCATTTTCTGAATATGAAAACGATCATTTTCCGAATAAGAAATTCTTGACAAATAGCCTCCAGAATGTTCCTTGAAGAATGTTCCATTTTAATAGTAATTAATTGGATTTGTAACTTATCAAAATCTCGACATCTTCTAGTTTCTAGAAACTTCCAACATTTATACCTTTTGGAAGTTGAATTTTGTCCGATGAAATTTTTCATTTTTGGATCGGAAATTTCTTCCATGGGCTTCCAGAAGCTTTTTGATTTAAAACGTTAATAACATTACTAATTCATTTTGGGATACCAGATCTATAGTTTCTATAGCCTTATTTTCTGACACTTAATTTTGAATACAATCAAGGGGTAAAAAGATCCGACTTCCGCGCTTCCACTCAGACTTATAGTATTAACACTATAATAATATATTCAGGTTAGTGTCCGTAATTACACTAACAACTCAGCCTTATATTTCAACACATATCCGAGAACTCATCCTTGTTAGCTCAGTTGGTAGAGCGTTCGGCTTTTAAACATTATGTTTAAACCAAGGATACCGAAATGTCAGGGGTTCGAGCCCCCTATGAGGAGTTCTTATTTTTTAAAATAATTATTGGAATAATAATTGTAGCCTAATGATCAATGAGCAGACACAAATGACTGATTCATAATAATTATTTAGATATACGTAGTAAATGAAAGGCTAAATTGTTACTTGATCTAATAATATCATTAAATTTTTTTTCCAGAAGTAAACAACAGTCATGATTTTTAAAGTAACTAGGTATTTACAAAGATCACAACGAAATTACTGTTTAAGTTATGCCAATAATAATTATATAGAAGAGTTTATTGTGTCAATAGCGTGCTTCTCACTAACAGTTGCATATTGAACTATACGATTGTTGATAGTAGTGATATATTGATTCATAACTGTTGGAATAGGAGTTATCGATCATGGAACCAGATGATATGGCAGTTAGGGATTAACCCTGTTAACTAATTTGATATATATCGCATATATTGGAACTAGAGGGTAAACATTTTTTATTTGACCATTCTATCGATGTAACTACTGACTTCCTAATGTGTAATTATTAATATGCTGTTATAACTCTGTAGCACAAAGGTAATTCGACGACAAAGTTGAATTGGTTGACGTGTTTAGTCATAAAAAGTATATAAAGGCCCCATTAATGAATAGATAAATATTTTACTCTCCCGTCCTTTTAGATAGAAGAGTAAGGAAAATTTTAAGAGTAAATTCTATAATAATATATACATTTATTAATAAATAACCAAATATTAAACATGATTCCATCTGTTCAGTAATCGTAATACTGTAACCTAAACAATGTTGAACAACAACTACAACAGCAACAACCGTAATGTCACTCCTGTTGCTACTGTCAATAAGGATGACAATACTACCCAAAACACATTACAAATCCAATAGAAAGTGAATATTATTAATTGTTGGAAATTTTGTGTGTTGGTGACAATATGTGAGAAATTACAAAATAATTAATTAGCGTCACTAACCCTGATGAAGTAATCAATTAGATATATGACAAATGATCATTATCTAATTTGCTGATTGTGATTAATCAGAAATTGATCGACTTTCATTCTCTGAATTGTTGATTATAATTGATCAGATAATATTAACTGAATTTTAGATCATGAACGATATAAAAAGGACGATTTGTTTAGAGTTAAAAATTAGAATATTAAATATGATTGCATCTGTTTAGAACTTTTATATATCACTGATCAAAGTTTTAAAGGACAGATGTCAGTTACTAATTCGTAGTCCATGTTATATTTTATTTGCTAACAGACATAAAAACTAAACTGTGATAACTAAGGTTGTATATATTTATCTTAATCATTTTATTTGTTCGCCATTAATTTGGGTAGGATAAAAAGGAGTTATAGTATCATCTTCATCTTCTTCGTTGATTGTTATGTTTGGTATTGATAATCTTCTTTTAGTTGTGCCAAATGAATGATTTTCGATCTTGTGGCTGCTCTTCTTCTTTGTTTCTTTCCTTTCTTCTCCTGATTTTAGTAATTTAGAAATTTCAAGTGAAACTTTCTTTCTGTTTTCCTTTTTATGAGGTATAAACTTATTCCCAATAATATTACCAGTGTGCTGTAAAACAATTTTTATCACATCCTTCTTAATAGCAGCAAACAACTCATCTCTGGACCATATTTTATCATGATATTGTAATGTTGGAACTTTCACGATAAGATCATCAACGTTAGTTAGTACACTATGTGCACCCTTGTAAGATATAGACATGATCATTTTTTTGATTATCACAGATTTAATATTTACATATGTGCCTGATCTTTTAACCATTTCATTAATGCTATCATCTGTAGGCCTTATAAATGTAGATGATACTTTCCTTGATTCTCGCGAAACAACAGTTTCACTTGACCGAATGCTCTCTGCATAACCAAGATCAGAATGGTGATTGCTATACAAAGGCGAGTTTGTATTATTCAGAGGTGATTTTGTACTTATTTCCGAATTCTTATAAATATTTTCTGCAGTTTGCTTCTTAATGTTATTAACAGAAGCCGAATCTGAGGCCTCAGACTTAGGGAATAAATAGTTCATCAATTTATCTGCAGTTATATGATCCATTTTGAATATGATTGGCTGAAATGAAATTATCATTTCCTCTAGAACAGAAATACCACCAACAGGCGAACTTAATAACCAAAATATTTCTAACATTGGCAGATCAGAATTGTAGTTTATGTTGGATTCAAACGGAGCAACTAGTTGTTGATAGACTAGCTTTTGTTGCTGATTGTAGATTTGAAGTGACTGGATGGATATCACATTACTATTAGATCCGTCTACCGTTTGTGAACGAACAAAAGAGGATGATCCTAATCCGATTGTTATAAACGGTTGCTTCTTGGAATCTGATAGCTCCCAAATCAACTCATCAGTACTAACTTTCCAGTTTAATAAACCTCGAGAGTTATTACCAGTTCCCATACTATCATAATTTCTTTTCACTGCTGTCATTAGCACAGATAATTCTAACTGCGTTGCTTGTATTTCTAATGTTAGTTCTTGTTCAGTATTCTTATACAATTCATTATCATATGTTTTCAAAAATTCACGAGTGTAATACAACTCTTTTAATTTTCTTTGCAAGTTCACAACAACAGATATATCAAGCCTCTCAAGATTGTTTCTCACTTCGTCTGCAAGTAAAATTTTAGACAATTTTTCAACTTTCTCATCCATGCTTGTTCCAGAAGTCATAAGTTCTTGAGCAATATTATAAATTGAATTGTATTGCTGCGAAGTACATGTAATAATAAGGTTTGGAAAACCAATATCAACTCTATCATCTTTAGAAAATCTTGAACTATCATTATCGCTAATAAACAATGGATTGGGTGATGTATAAGTTAAAAATAATGACTTTCTATTTAATATAAGGTGGTCTTCCATCAATGCCCCATCAAAACAAAGCTCAAGTGGTAACCAAGGTACCCAATTTAATGGTGTAGTAGAATCTAGATTTGATGGTAATAATAACCCCCTATCTTGCAGAGATGGAATATCCTTCTTGAATAATGTCAAAACTTGCAATTCCTTCGAGACAGCACAGTATCTAGATTCCACAATTGTATTCACATCCGCATCAATAACCTTACCAGATTTACTTAAAATCTGCATAACATCTATGATTCCAGTTTCTATTTCTGTTGCTGTAAGCAATATAGCGGTATCTGACTCACACTCTGATGTAATTTGAACTTGGGGAGAAATTAATTGGATTAGATAAGAGTCAATCGATTCATAGTTATCATCTGGAACTTGATGAATCAGTTCATCAAATCTCTCAATGAATTCAGTACTAGAGTATTTACTGTTGCTATCTGTTAAACCATATTCGGTAATTGCTGGTTTTACCTCATGTAAAAAGTTACTTAACAATTCCTTCACAATTTGAACTGATTTATACGTAGAATAAAACTGAGTTGATTTCCTCTCCAAAGAACTGTTTGCATATTCTAATAAATGATTTTTGATCGAATTATCAATTTTTATCCTTATATTATGAATCATAAATCTATTATCATAAGTAGATTTAGCTTCTATAGTAGATGCACGCCTCATAGAAATGAAAGAGTTCAATGTATTCACCCTCAACAAGCTAGTGCCATCATTTTGTGAATTCATATCAGTTGAAACCATACTTTCATTAAAAGTTGAGTGCAAATCACCATCTAAAGGAACGTTTTCAGAAATTTTTATATCACTTAAGATTTCATCAATAATATCAAACCTAGAAATTGCGCTAGAAAATTTGGCGTATAAATTGTTTTTCTGGAGTGCAATTTTTTTATTACTAGGGTCTTTATTTGCAGATTCTTCAATAGCAGTAATCTTATTTTGCAGATTCTTTATTTGCTCTTGGATTTCAAAGCTTCTCTTCCTAGCAAGATGTTCTTGAGTTCTTTCTGGGTGATTCTTACCTATGATGCAACTATGCGATGGTTCTGCACCAAATGGGTATTTAACACTATAACCTTCATCATTAATCTTTCTAAAGTATGTTATTCTGGGGGTTGAAACAAAAGGTTTGATATCAATTGCAATCGGAGTCGCAGCTTGTAGCGATATTTGATCTAAATCTACATAGTCGTTATTGTCAAACCAATCTGAATTGATTAGTTTATCAACATTTTCTGTAGCAGATTGCTTCTCTTTTTTGCATCTAAGTCCAAGTCTTGATGCGATTGTTCGTTCAATATCAGCGTCATCGAAAGTTGTTGAAATTAGTCTAAAATCAGCTTCTTCGCAGTCAACCTCACCCTTTGACATTCGTAGTTTCCACACTGGCTTGGATTTATTCAACTTCTCATTAGTATGTGTAAGTTTAATACGTTTCTGGTGCAAATCAATTTTTAGAGATTTAGCTTTACATTTAATACCAGTAAATTTAACTGAACTATGAATACCTTTGTCGTCTTCTGACGTCGCATGCCTATACACATGAGTGATGGTTAATGGTGCCAGGTGTAGCTGGTATTTAATTGTAAACAACGAACGTCCAAATTTATTTTTGTTTTGTATCATATTTGGAAATAATGGCCCTTGACGAATTGGACCAGATGTATATGTATCGAATAAGTTCCACCACTTAAAAAAGTGACTCATTGTATAAGGAGCTAAATAAATATTATTATTATTTGCATCTTTTCCAGAATATATTCCAAAAGACATATGAATGAAGTTACTTCTGAATCCTCTCCATGAATCATAATCCTCTCGATTAAATACATACTGTGGGTTTATTAAAGTAACATCGTAATGTGGTCTTACAGGAGTTGAACGTTTTTCATCACCTGCATACGCTAAGGTTCCTTCTTCAAATAAAAGCCCCAAAATCCATTTAACTCCACCTTCAAGATTCATCAATATTTTGTCGAATTTGTTTCCATCAGTAAAGTCAGGTACAACCAACTTGAAGCTCTTTGATTGAATTAGAAGAAATTCTCTTGGGTTATTTCCCCCATTAATGTCCAATATTGTACCTCCAGACCAACAAAATGTTAAACCTGCACCATCATCAGTAATTTTATATGGATTATGCGCACCTTTGATATTTAATTTTAAAGCGCTGTTTTCACTAAATTCATACTTCCAGCTACCGTGTAATAAAAATCTAAATTTATCCCAAAATCCTAATTTAGGCGAGGGATCCATCTGTGGTTTTGTTAAAAAGTCAAACCACATCATTAAGGATTGATAACCTGGTTGGAATGATTTACCCCATGTAATATTTGAATCTAATGACGAAGAAACACTGGTTTTAATTTTAAAATATGTTTTTATAGAATTCATTGTCCCAATAACATGTGAACCATAGATGGAATTACTCTCAGTATATTTTGCAAGATTTGTAGAAGGAACAAATGGGACAAATGTATTTCTAAGAGCAAATTCTCCAGGCATTTTTTCAGCAAAGACAATATCACCAATAGTATGAGTATCAGGTATACTTATAATCGGGACAGGATAATCACGTAATTTCAATTGCCATAATTTTGTTTTTATATCTATACCAAGTAACACCAATATTGTATATTTCATCGTCTTTGGGACCCCCTTCCCCATTTCATATATAAAATCTGAAAAATTTTCTACAGGAAATGATGGTGGAGTTAACATCATATCAAGCATCTGAACCTCCAAATTACCAACCGTTGAAACAGCCTTCCCAGAATACCTATAGTACGTCTTGCCAAATTCTTGAAATGATACAACATGATAAGGCATTCCATGAAATTTTAGCTTTGCTGTTCTATATCTAGAAATCCAAGAATTGGAAAAATGTTCTAATAACCTCTGTTTAGCTAAGGACTCAAAACTATTAGAAGTTCTGTAATTTTCAGAATTAGATGCAGAATTTGTATTAAAATTTTCGAATTCTTGCAAGACAGACTTTTGTTCCTCAAACTCCTCTAATTTAGCCAACCTTTCCCTCTGTTCAAGAACACCAATTTTCAGAATCAAACCTAATTCTTGTTCAAAGGGATCTTCTTCAACATCAATAAAAAAAGATTTGGCACGAATATTCATCTTTGGAATGCTTTTAGGTTCTTCAATTTTAGGTTTGAATCTGTGGAACTGTGATAAATCTGCAAATGAAAATGCAAGTTGCTTAAACGATTTGAAAGTAGAAATGATGTTGGTAACAATTTCATAAAATTTGAAGTGATATTCAGTGTGTAAACGAATTAGTTCAGTATCAAACAAAAACTTATTTTCCTTGGAAAGAACAATAAAATCGAATATCAAGCCTTGGATTTTTAAAAGCTCAACATTAACAGGCAAAGTATGAACATAAACTGATTTTACGTAACCCAGAATATCAGCTATCTGTAATTTTTTAGTATCGCTGGAATAGAAGATCCCTTTAATATCAAAGAAGAGAGATATTTCTTCGGGTAGATCAATATCAAAGATAATTTTATCAACTCTAAGATCCAACTTTGTATGCTTGTGTTGATCCGGTCTTGTGACATCACGTTGTTTCAATTTAGAATTTGTCAACAATTTTAATTGATCCTCAAATATTCTTTTCAAATATAACGATATCCAAATAATATTAACATCAAATTTAAGATATATATTTGGAATTACAATTTTTCTCAGAGACTTAGATATAGTCTTATTATAGTTATCTATTATGCAAATATCTTGAAGTTTGAGTATATCATCACAGCTTTCGTTACCATGTCTCTCATCCATGACCCTGATTAAAGTTGCCTTTGAAATACTGAATTTTTTATGGTTATTAGAAGCTTCATAAATTGTTTCATGGAAAACAAAAGTAAATCCACGTATAATGTCAGAAAGGTTCATTTCTGCAGTACCGAAGGGATCAAGTTCTTGAGGAAGATAATTTGATATTAAAACTGAATATGACATATCTTTGATCCTAAATTTGGCAGACCAATCAATATCTGTTATATATCTCTTTTTGTATTTCTTCATTTTATTAGTATTTTTATCAATTGAGTTCTTAATTATTTGTGATTGCTTCTTCAAAATTGAATATGCTGTTATAATTTTATGCAAAACTTCTATATCTAATAAAGTAAAATCAGACTTTCTTAAAGTTGCAACAATATTGATACTCTCGGGTGACAAATTATCGAGTATTATGACATACCTTTCAAAACTGTATATTGGCACAATTTCAGAAGCAATTGGAGCATTCTTTTTCTTGTAGGCTAAAGTGACATTAATTATTTTAATGAAGCTACTCAGATCTTTTGTAAGAGGATCTTTTATTGGTAATTTTTCAAATAGAGAATTCTTATTATGAATACTTTTAGAACTATTTTGCAAATTTGTAATTGCATTGTAGTTGTTAACAATTAATGATTTAATTTCATATATTTTCAAGTTTATAGATTCTTTATCCGAAATTTGAAGATATATATTAAAGTTTGATATCGTAAATTCCAATAAAACACTTGGAATAGATTCTAAAATTTTCTTGAATGTCTTTTTACTAAAGTTCACATCTTCAATTTCCTCCTTTTGACTATATATATTTTGGTCTTCTTTAATTCTGTTAATTTCTGAATCTTTTATTATATCAAATTCATTATCATGTGCTTCATACAATTTAGATTTTTTCATACTTATATAGTCAGCAATATTTTTTATCATTTCTAAAGACACAAAGAATGTTGGGTTTAGAATATTTAAGGAAAGCGATATCTTCAATTCGTTATACGGGGTAGAAGAGTTAATAAAGTATAATACTAAATCTGTAGTCATAAGAATATTAATGGTTGGTATTCTAATAATGGATGTATTATCTCTTAATAGATGGATGGAGTTCAAACATATTGATAGTTCAATATCGTTGAATTTAGATTTTTCTGTTTTTGAACTTAATGACAAACTCGGTGATTGAATTCTTTTCTTCTCATCTTCACTGTCATTATCATTATCATTATCATTTACGTAGGCGTCGTAATCATCGTTGTCATTATAATTATATGTGCTTTCTAATAGTTCGTTATATGTTGATATATCATTAATTGATTGTAAGTGAATTTGAGTGCTAGATATATCTAGTAGTAATTTCAAACGTTCATTCCTGATCAATAAATTCTCTAATTTAATATCAATTATTTTTAGATTTTCAATTATTACCTTATATGGGCATATTATGCATTTAATCATATCTTCTATTTGACCAATGGTTAACTTCCTATTCATCGTTATATTATCCATATTATTATTTATACTGTCTTCTGATTCAGATGTATTAAATTTTTTTTGTGAATGTATAGCGTTATTTATTATTTGATCCAATACTTCATCATTCAACAGAATTCGAACATCACTGACTTTGATGTGATTGCTCCAATCATCATGTAATGCTAGTATTGAACTATTATCATCCGGGTTTTCAATAAATTTGCAATTGAATGAATATGTCATTAATTTTACGTTATTAGAATCATTTGCATAGTGTAAATCATATATCATAATGTCAAATTTTAAATGGTTCTTTGTCAATTTCGGTACTTTCATTAAAATTGTATCGATTATTAATAATTGATTTTTACTTTTTTCTTGATTTTGAATATTAACAGAAATTGAATTCAAATTGATTCTGAATAGAGCAAACCATTTCAATATAGTCAATGTTCTTTTAGACACTATTATATCACCAGGTAAAAAAGGTTTTGGGTATTTTTCCTTTTTATTTAGAGAATTATCATCTTTTGGTTGGTAATATTGAACAGATACATTTTTTACCAAAAGAGAGGGGAAAACTTTGAATTGCAAAGATATTGAATCTATGCTAATGCTAAATTTATTTGTGCTAAGGTAAATTTTTTTCAATGATGCACCGGTGAACAACCCAATATAAAAAGTATGAATTCCACCAAATTTAACTCTTGTATTGTTTACAATAATTTTTAATGCTACGTTTAATATTAGTTCAGTTATTAATGTTATTACAATGATCCATAATGCAGTATTAAATATATTAAATATTTTATCCCTCACATAATCAATTCCTCTATCGACATATATCATGTTCTTTTATCGTTAGATGTACCTTGAATATTTATGCGTATTGGATGGGAACCAGACAATTAAATTGTTGTTATATCTATTTTTGTAACAATTGTATATCTTTAATAGGACGAATTGAATGTTCAACTTATAAAATATTTTCAACTGAAATTATTTCAAATTTCAAGTTAATTGTTTAATTGACTATCTGAGCTCCTAACCTTTTTCACTTATTTTTTGGAAAGAATCTTTAGTATTTTCTCAAATCGTTGTTATTCAAAAGATTACAAAACATGAATTCAATTTAACCAAATTATTTACATTGCAATTGAATTGAATTTAAAAAGAATACAATCTTATTCTAAAAATATAATCTTATTTTGTAGATTGAATTCTTTTCAAACATAAATTCAAGCTATTAATTACATTTTCGATTCTTATTTCCACCAACTCTCCAGAACTCATTTCTTCTCAGGGATGTTTTCAGTTCAACAGAGAAAAAAACCCAGCACCTCTGGAGAAGAAAAAAAAAAAAAAGAAGGAGAAAATACCGCACAGAGTCCCGGGAATTAAGTATGGTAACTGAAATTTTGATGTCAAATCGACGGGAAATGCGAAATTTTCGAAGCGGAAGGAATAAAAGATCGCAACCCTAGGGATGGAGTTTTGTAGCATTAGGGTTCAGGGTTCTTTTTTTCTTTTTTGGCAAATATTTTGAGATTTGTTTTTATTATGATTATAAACTTTTGTGATTTAGGAACCTCCATCTAACTGTAAGAGGTTGTTAGGATAACTAGACGTTGGTATACTCTGTTCAACGATGTGAATCACCAAAAGTATTTAACGTTTGTAATCGTTGTAAAGATAATAGTTATCTATTAGTTTGAGCTTCCCATTGGAATTAGATACAGAAGAAAAGAGGCAGACTTTTCCAGAGTGTGCGATTGTTTTTTTTTTTTTTGTTGCATCACTTAAATCTCATTGTCTAAAATTTATTTATTGTCCCAACCGCCACCCCTCATTAATACAATAGTTTGATTGATTTTATGTGTTTTACTGACTTTTAATTAGGAGCTCACGGTCACCCATACACACATACATTCATACATACATATAGATATATATTTTTTTAAAGGAAATGCAGGACAATCCTTTAACGGAGATGAACGTTATTTCGACTAATAACAACATTAAATTTACATCGAAAAATGAATTGAATTTTACTAACATCATACCCACTGAAAGCAATGACCCGATTATCAACTTAGAGTTATATATATCTAAATTAGAATATACTGATACTAATTTCAATGAGAAGATATCACATGCGTATGATGTTTGCTTGAAGATTCATAATGTCACTTTGAAGAAAACAGCTGTACGGAAACATCTGAGTGTAATTGTCAAATTGATAAATTCAAATCAATTTGAGAGATCGACTGTTGAAATTCTTTCTCTTTATAATTTTAATAACCGACAGAACCAATTAAATAATATACTGGATATATTGTTCATTGATTACAATGTTCTAAATGGAAATTTCTTACAAATAATTAAGATTTTAATATTACAGATCCTGTTGAAGACTAAAAAAACATTAAATGAGCATGAATCAGATACTTTAATAAGAGTATTCTTAAATGACAAAAGATTTTTGATTGAAAATGATTATGGTACAAATAACGATTTAAATGATAAATCAACTTCAAAGAATAAATTAATACACACAATAGTAAAAGTGACATTAAATCTATATAACCTTTTACCAACTTACAAAATATTATTTGGTTTGAAATTTATCGAATATCTTAAAGCATATAATTTGGAATTTAAAACCTACATCACAAACATTAGTATTGAAACATTCATGAGTCAATTGAGAACAACAAAAATTAGTGACAAAGTGTTGAAATATTTAAATGCATATTATTTACAATACTCACAACAGGATAGTAATATTAATAAAATAATGATAAATGAATTACTGCCGTCTAATCATTTACAAAATAATGATATTAATATTGTCAATAACTTGTACGATCAGATATCATGCGTTTCTCATTCTCAATTAGCAATAATTTTTAAACACTTCAATATGGTTTTAAAAAAAGACAGCATTGACAACACAAACACCGAAAAAACACTACTACAATTAGATTTATTTTGGAAAGTAGTTTTAAGGGAAATATTTTCTAATAATTCTAAAATTATCATAAGATTGTTTGATATAACCGTAAGTTTTATCAATAGCAATCTGAAATTTATCACGTCCATTAATATTTTAGAGTCTTTAATAAATTCCTTAATTGAATATAGCATCAGCATCAAACATCATAAAAGACTGTCAAATATAATAGCAGTATTATACAATTGTTACATTGCATTGAAGTATGAAACGTTTCTAATATTATCCACAAAAATTGAAATTAAAAAACATATGCTAACAAATGATACGAATCTCTTACCATCATTTTTGACAAAAATATCTAAATTTATTGAAAGTACAAAGAACCATTTTCTCAAGCAGGAACTATTTAATTTAGTTTTTAATATTGATAATTTACTAGAATGTGAACAATTTTCAGTTATTCTTAATTTTGCAAAGCAAGCATATGTTCATTGTTTTATTAAGTTAAAATTAAACAAATATATTGAATTAAAGAATTGTTCAGAGGTAATGCTCTCTATTATTTATGCATATTCACAAATTAAACCAATTAGAATAGACAACTGGTGTGAAATTACAAAAATACTTTATTTTTGTATTTCTGGAAATATTAATTCTCAGATTAACAATCCTACGGATGTAATCAATATTAATACCCAGAAATCACATGTACTATATAAAGAATCGCTGTTAATAAAAAGTGCCTTTGTACTTAATATCGATCTATCAAAAAATTCAACTACGAATTTAGGTTCTATTACAAGAAATATTATTGAGAAGTTGATGGTTAAACATATTAAAATGGATAGTATTTGTCAAATTTCTTCTTTTGAGTTTGAATTTTTTAAATTACTACTTAATTACTTAACATATAGTAATTTTGATTCTTTGACTATTGAATTGGGTACATTAATTAAGAAGTCGCAGTATTACGCACCATTATATTTACAAGCCAATAACTCGTTATTACACGCGTATAACAATTTGAGAATGATCCATGAGATTAAGACATTGCGGGATGAAATTATTCAGATTAAAATTGATTTTAACAGTGTGAGCATCGATAAACTTCTATTGTTTTTGAACCTTGAATTACAGATACAATCTTATCTTTGTGATTATAACCGATTTCAAGAATTATTTATCAAAATACTTCCGTCAATAAGGCCTGAAATATTTGATATTAAAAATGAAGCTTTAGTGTCATCATCTACATATATCAAAATTTTATTATTTAACATCCATTTATACAATACAGCATCAAACTTACAAATGAACTGTGTTAACATTAAAGACTCAATTGTTGAAGGGAAAAGGAGTCTAAAGCTCGCTGTCTCACTAATTAGGAAATCATCAATACTTTCAGAGAATTGTCGACTCAATTTGATATTTATAGTATCCGAGACTTATTTTAATCTAATAAATCATTATGTTAAAATAGGAATTTCCAGAGACTCTCAATATTTTGTATCAGAATTCTCCAAGATTATTTCCCAATTATCCAGCCCTTCTGTTGTCTACAAATCTTTGATTTTTTTACATGATTATTATAAAATTTCTGATCAGAATTCATTGGCAACTACAATATTAGAGAAATCCAATTCAACTTTTGAGTTTATCGATGGAAGATATGATATAAATGCATTGACACAGTTTCTATTCAAAAGCAAACAATATTCAATGATTACAGATGCTTTAAACTTATATTTTTCAGGTGAATATTTATCTGATGATTTTTTAAAATATTATTGGGATTTAAAGTTGGGAGGAGTTCTCCCAAACTCTTCAGAATTGTTTTATGATGATTTAAAAATTCTGAACTGTATTAATCAACTACACCTTTCTTTTCTTAAAGTGCAGAAATTAATGGATATGGACCCATTTTTTAAAAGCATGTTCGACTCAGTGATAGCAACGCCATCATGTATATTCCCCAAGAAAGAAGTTTTCGATCGACATTCCTTAAAAACACAATTAACGATTAATTCATCTGTATCCATATGCGATTCGCCAAGGTCATCGAATATGACACCAAAGGGTAAATCTTTAAAGAAAAAATTTAACCGAGCTGCTGCAATTGATTTATTAACAAAATCAGTTCAGTTCTTGGATGATATTAATTTAAGCTCGCTGAGTGTATCAGATTTGAAAGACGTTTATTCATTGTATATTTTATCAACTACTCTATTATCGAATATTTCATTACATAATTCGAATACTAATTTTGAAACCAAATCATTTGGATTCAGTGATTTGAGTAGGAGTATACCGTTAATAGAAGAAAAAATGTTGACAAAAGATGAATGTAATATATATGAATACTCAACCCCATCATTGATAATTGAAAATAACGATATTTATAGAAATATGCTCAATGGGTTGACAACAGATCAAGAGTACATTCATTCTCTCGATGAATGCTTTAATGTGATAACTATTGACGTATGTACCCTCACTGGCCAATTGTTATTATCAAGAATAAGTACATCAAACAAGAAAACTGTTAATCTTCGTTTACCTTTGAATAGAAATAATTCCAGAGAATTAGATTCGCCATCTTTTAGTTTTGCAGAAGCCTGTGAAGAATTGAATAAAATAATCGAGGAAAGTAATATGTCAACTTCAATCGAAGTAACAAGTATTATACAAAGTAAAGATGAAAAAAGACGTTGGTGGAAACAGAGATATGAATTGGATAGAAGGATGAATGATCTTTTAGTAAAGATTGATTCAATCTGGTTTGGAGGATTCCGTAGTATTTTTGACCCAGTTCGACCTGACACAGCGCAATTTAGCGCTTTTGAAAATAGATTTTATGAAATCCTTCACGAGAATCTACCAACAAGAAAACAACAAGGTACTCATAACACATTTATTAAATTAGAGAGCTGGATTTTGGAATTATTTATTAAACTGGACTATACCGATGATAATTTTTTGAATATGTTAGAAGATTTAATATATTTCACCTTAGATGTTTTGCTATTCCATGGCGAAGAAAATGCCTATGATGAATTAGATATTAATGTCATATTCGTTCAATTAGAAGATGCAATTAAAAACTATAATTCACAGATATCAATTAAATCTTCAGAACAATCACATATTTTCCTTATCGTATCAAGTTTGTGTCATAATTTTCCGTTTGAAAATCTTCCTTTTTTGGTTAACAGATCGGTCTCCCGTGTTCCTTCATTTTTAAATTTGGTATCTTTAATAAAAAATAATAATAACAAAATATTTCAGAAAATATCATTGCAAAGTGATATTTCGATGATATTGAATCCAAACGGAGATTTAATACAAACAGAGGAAAGATTCAAGGATGATTTTTCTCAAATTTTAATGAATATTCCAAATTCGAAGTTACTATATAATAGTAAACCAGAAGAGCAAGCACTTATTGACATGTTGAAGCATTCTAATTTGTTTATTTACATTGGACATGGAAGTGGGGAACAGTATCTAAGAGTTACTGAATTAATCAAGCTGGATAAAATTGCACCTAGTTTATTACTTGGATGCTCGTCTGCTTGCATAAAGTATTTCGGAAAACTTGCACCTATTAGCACTATAAATTCGATTATATTAGGTAACTGTCCTTTGATTTTAGGTAATTTATGGGATGTCACAGATAAAGATATCGATTTATTCAGTAAAAGGTTATTTACTAATATTGGCCTCTTAGAAACTGGAATTAGTTGTGATAATGAAAAAAATAATATGTCTATTACTTTAGCACTCAATGATGCAAGAGAAGCTTGTCATCTTAGGTATTTAAATGGCGCTGCGCCGGTTTTGTACGGTCTTCCTTGTGTATTTAATAAATAATCGATTTAACTTTGAATTATTTGATTAAGTCATCATTATAACTATATACTTGTAAATTAAATGGATAGTTGTCTTATCTATTGAGTAATCTAAAATATACATATCTTTTGGAATGTTGTTTGGTTTTGTTACTCCGGAATCTAAATTCAAATGAAGAACTTCAAGGCAATTATCTCCAGACTTTATGCCGGTTAAACAGAAACTTGGTGCATCATTATTGAATGTTACAACTACGTTATTAAGTTCAATATTATTTTGTAGATCGGATAAATGTTCTTCATTGTCAAATTTCAGCTGTAACAATTCGATTATCTTTTCTCGGTATTTTTGCACAATATCCTCATTCACATAACTGATATCTGAAACATTGAAAACTCTAATATATTTCCTTAAGAAAGAGCTGGGAATATATTTCATATAATTTAATGGTAAATTATTTGCCAATGCTTTTGAATTTAATATATATGAGTTCTTACCGTTTTTGTCATGAATCACATGTGCCTTGAAAGAATACAATTCCGAATCGTGGTTAGAATTTGTTTTCTCAGGCTTCTCAAGTTTAAGTTGTAACAATAATTCTTTCGGTAGTCTTGTTCTTGTGTACATATCAGATCTTATATCTGATGCTAGTATATTGGCAAACATATCCTGCTTCAAGTTCCAATTATCCAATCGTAACTCTTGGATTTGAACTTTGTTACCAAAAAGTAATCTCTTTTTCTTTCCAGACCATTTTTCAAAACTTGATATCAAAGGTGAATCTACTATATTTAATCTAGATGTATATGGTTTATGCTTTTGAATAGGTTTAATCAACAAGTCATTTAATTTGAATTTCCTAGTAGTCATTTATAGCAGCATTTTTAAAATTCGGTATAATTACATAAAACAGAACACAATAAACATTATCTAATTTAGAATGAAACAATATATAATCATTAGTAATATTAATAAAGCTGAAGTAATTGATTTGTATGAAAATATGAACTGTAAAATCTATCATTTATATAAATAACATATTCTTTAAACTATAAAGAACCTATTTCTACAATTTTTAATTTTTTTTTGCCATACTTTGCGTAACTAAAGTGATCTAGAAAAGAAAAGATATCTCATGAGGTATCAAATATTTAAATGTATCATAACATAAAACTTGTTAGATTGTCGTTATAAAAAGATCTCGTTAAAAAATGTTCATTATATAATAAATAAAAAATATTTATGTATATACTTGTTATAGTATACATGTTTTCGAATATTACTAGCGAATTAAAAAAGCTTTTTGTAATAAATCTTAACTTCATTTAATCTGCAGTCGTTGCAATTATTGATAAATGGATTGAGTTAACTTTATTGGAGTATCAGAAATGTATTGTTCGGTATTGGCTTCACCAGAATTTTGAGATACCACACTGCTTCTTCTATTAGAAATCCATTTACCAAGGGAATTCAATTTACCATTCTTATGTGATTTCACTTGTGATGCCGAAGATCTGTTCGATAAAGTCGGTCTTAGCAGATTAGTGTCTCCCTGGGTGATATGTTCTGCAGTATACGAATTAATCGAACCTGAAGAAGATATAGACCCAGTATTAGAGTTTGTTCTCCTCATTGGTTCATTGTTTACAAAAACTCTTGGGAAATGTGGATCATTTGGGCTATCAACAATAGCACTGGTATTTCCAATAGGAAGGTTAAAATAATCATTTCGTGATGCTAAAGGACTTTTAGGATTAGAACTTGGTGCAGATGGAGTTTTTGACAATGTTGTAGTTCTTGAAAGTAAACCTTCTGATCTATCACCAGGTCTCCTTAATGCAGAATGAGAGTAAGCGGTATGACTCATACGTCTGTCACCAAGAGCAACTAAATTACCAGAATCATCAATGGCGGGGGTGTTAAGACCAACAACGGTGCTTGCTGATGAGTTGGTATTAGAAAAACTAAATTTACCAACTTTATTATTCGACTTAGAGTTACTAGAGCTACTTGTATTTGGTCTTTTCGACTGAATTGTAGCTTGCTCTCTCAAATTTAATCTATCATCAATGAATTCTTTCCTTTCAAGTGTATTGGAGTATGAGCTTAAACTTTTCAGTTCGAAAATCCATTTCTTGAATTTTTTTAATTCTAATTCTGATGGGTCTGAAATTGGGTTGCTAAATTTCCATTTGACTCTAATGTCTTTATTGGAGTCATCATTCATTTTAAACAAGTTCTTGTAAGCATCGATTTCAGAAAGAGCGTATTCGGCTTGAGGCGACCTACGTGTAGTTGCCGAGATCGTTGGCTTTTTCTCACCAGATCCTTTTAAGAATTTGGAAATTTTGGATTTCTTTGAAGATTTCTCATTACTCTTCTGTGAAATAGCATCAATTGTATTATTAGCATTCGATAAAGAATCATTAAATATTGGTTTTCCAATAATACTGAAACTATTATCGTCAAATTCAATCAATTCACAGTCGTTTAATGATACACTTAATAAAGGTTTGACAACCATATCAGGTGACATAGGTTTTGGATGTGTGCTGTTATCGATTTGGGATTTAAAAAAATCATCATTTTCAAACTCGTGTAAATAATTAGAAGTTAGGATAAAATAGTGTTGTGTAGCCTCGCTTTTGTCAGGAGTTTTACCAGTTTCAGTTTCGGAAGACAGCAAACTTGATTGTTTCAGTAATGGACCTGCTCTAATACATTTACACAATGCAGACTTCATTTCTGGAAATTGAATATCAGATAGTTTTCTATCTGCTGGAATAGGTTCAGCTGATTTCCAGTCTAGGAATGCATTTGGATGGTGACTAATTAAATGATCCCATTCAAATGTTGGTGATTTTGAAATTATACCATTTTGCAATTCGTGGCATAAATTTTTAATGGTTAGACGTGCCTCTGAGTCCATTAAAGCTGAGTATCTAGCCAAAGTATTTTGAATATTAGAGAAGACGATCTTTTCCAATTTTAAACCAGAGGACTGTAAATTAACAAATGCAGCCTTTAAGTAATTTTCTTCAACAATTTGTCTTTTTAATTGAAGTTCAAGTTGTAATTTTAGTAAATATGGATCAGATTCAGGTTTACTAATACTGTTGTCAAAATTTTCATTTGAGCAAGCAGTTGAAGAAACTACATGAATAGATGATACAAATCTGTTTAATAACTTGTTAGTAACGACTAAATGTTCACTTAGATTTGTTTTAAAGTCATCATGTAAGGATCTAATTTCTTTCAGTTTTACACCGAGTTCTTTTTTCAAACCTTCTAAAACTGGAACAATATTGGTCAAAATCTCTTTTGAGATTTTATATTGTTGGTTTGCCATTGACAAATGATACTTCTTCAAAATTACCTGTAAATCTTGAATGGAACCAGATCCGAACTTCACAAACCCAGAATTACCAAGCAACAATGGATTTGAAGACAACTGGTTAAGACTTTCGTCAAACAAAGTGGAAGAAGCTTCGCTGGTTTCAGTACTCTCTAACGATGTCAATTGTAATAATGTCGAGGGCTGTTGTAACTTTTTTGGCACCTTGCTTACTAAAGGATCCATTAATTTATTTGAATTAACGTCAATATCATTTAAAGATTCAAATTTGATGGACTTATTAATGATATTGGCATTGATTCTACCTAATTGTTCTTGTGTGTAAGCGATTTCGGTAAAATAAATAATGAGAGATTTGATAATGTTTCTGTATTTTGTGAATCTATCAATTAACAAATCAGTTGGATATTCATTCACTAATTTGGTCTTAACATTATCGTCATTTAATTGTTCTACAGCATCAGCATGTACTGTCTTAGAGTCAGTATTGATATCTTTTTGGGTGTATTGTATAACTGCGGGAACAGAACTATGGTACATGACACTGACGTCAACATCCCCTGACTCAAGTTGTGGGTCAGCAGCTTCTACCATTTTTCGTAAAAAATTATTATATTAATTTAGTTTCGAGATAGTTTTTGTTCTCTTATAGTAAAGTCTTTTTGATAATATATGATTTATTCAATGGAAAAAAAAATATACAACATATATTATAAGCAAAATAAAATTACGAAAAGAATTGATCTATTGTAATAGATATATATATATATATATATATATATATATATATATAATTTAAGAATTTTCAGCTCACATAGTTATTTTTTATTAATGACCTAACTATACATTTTGTAAGTTCAATGTATGTGATTAATACTTTTTATATAATTTGTATTAGACTTTTAATTGATACAGTTCTCTAAAACCCTCTTAAACATTTCTGATTCGGAGGTAATGATAGTAAGTCAAGTAAATACTTGAATCTAATACAATATTGAACGAAGACTTGAAATTTTGATAAAGTATCAACAGCACCCCATCTACAACAAAACAATGTATCAAGGAGGCTCTTCGTGAGGAATACCATGTATATTTTATTCATTGAACTTCAAGCAGTCAGCATGCATTAGTTATTCGTTCCCTCACAATATACAATTAATTAATATATATTTTATTAAAACACAAACATATGATTGGTATAATAAAAAGAAAAAATCATCTAATAAACAAATGAATGATACAAGGTTTCTTAGTGATAATGAGAGAAACGATTGATTGATTATTCCGAGTTAGGAATTGATAATTTAACATGAATACAAAACTAAATTTAATAAGAACGTTAAGAAATGTAATAAGAATATTGATGTTCTCTTAAATTTAATTAATGTATTTCAATTTCAAATCAAAGTTTAAATTAGCTAAGGGTTACGTTCTCATCACATTTTGAATAGTATGGTTTTCCTTTGAGTCCACACCAAAGAAGTGAGACGTTCGTAGAGATTGTACGCGAGAGAATAAAAAATGAGAAGGAAGTAGTGGGAAGACATCAGTTCATGTATATATTCGATTCTGTGAGACGTTGTCTGATTACTATTATCCATTAGAGGATAAACGCAATGAAATGAACAAGTTAAATCTTGTGAATATTAAAATATTATCAAACAGAATAAAGGCTGCAATTCTCTTTTTTTTTCATTACCATTAAATTTAAAGAAGGATAGAATTATTAATAAATGATGAAATTTTGTAATATATATATTATAGAGACTGAATGATACAAGAGTAAGACTGTTAAAGTAGTACTGATGCATGCACACCCCCCAAGTACAAATAAGAACGTAGTGTAAGGATCTAAGTCAGACATTTTTATACACTGTAATTGACTGCAAAAAACAACTATAAAAATTATCAAGTATAATTATATATATAAGGATAGTAGTATATTGAAAGATTGAGTGTATCGAGGGATAGAACCCATTGCTGCAACAATTCAATTATAGTCAGTGTCAAAAAAACTTTTCAGTACAACTTATTACTCCCAAATTTCAAATAATTATTAAATGTTATGATACTATTTGAGCAGCTAGGTTTGTCTGTGAATTGCTTATATTTACGAAATCGAGAATTCGAAAATTCGAAATTTAATTGAAGTTTTCGAAACCGATTTGCAGAGAGACAGCCGCACAATCAACCCGAAATTTGTTTAATTTAAGCTCAATTTTTTTGAAAAAAAATCCGGGGTAAACACAAAGAAAGAAACCGATTAGTGCGATCTCATTGGACAGAATTTAGTATATTAGCATTGAGAATAGAGGATACTGATGTGGAGACAAAGGAAGGTCATTACGCAAGTTTCTCGTCATTCTGAAAAAAATGTGGGGAAGGGAGTGATGGTGGGGGGTAGGGTGGGAAGTGGGTTTCTTAAAGTTGCTTACACAACCTTTTGAAGTAAGGGGAGGTGTTATTTGGATGTTTAGTTGTATATTTGTGTATTAATGTAGCAGGAAAGCATCGGGGCTAATGCTGTTGGGATCCGTTGTATAAACTTCTGGTGGGGGTATACACCTGTGTGTCAATAAATTGAACTTTCTGTTTTATATTGGTAGTAATACAATATACTTTCGATTCAATTCAATTCAATTCAATTCAATTCAATTAGTATAATGTATTTGTTGGTGCAAATTGTTACTCCATAAGCAAGTAAGCAGGTGAAGGGCATTCACCGAGGGATCGGGATTAGATATTAAAAACGGTTTTAACATGTTATATATGTTTATAGCATATCAATCATTTTGAGCTGAGGGAGCTTCTACCTTCGAGTTAAAAAAGTAATGCCTGCTAACGAAGAAGGGTACTAGTATCCTCTCGTTACTCCACTGTAATTTTCTTGAAAACATTATGTAGAATAAAACTACATTCAAGTTAATAAAGGTAGGTTGGTTAATTAATGTGATTTATTATTGTTCATTAATAAATTATTTAGTTATTACAATTAAATTAGTACTGAGAATATAAGAAAAAAAGTCATTTTATGAATGACAATAAAAAATGTAGTGGTATATAAAAGTCGACGGTGCCTAAAGGTATACTTACCTTCTCGCTATTATCATTCAGCTGTTCTCAAAAAGGGCCAAATACCAACCGACTATCTTTAAAAAATCATTTATCTTGGTACTTATTTAGCTTTGTTGGCATCGTTAGCATCATCAGCATCAATGGATGCTAATATGTAAGCAGCTCTTTGCATTTGTAGAACATTGGTGAATTGTTTGAAAATGAAACCTGGTAAACTTATATAAAACAAAAAGTAACCGATCATTGAGTATTCTGGAAATCCAATCAAGTACAAACCACCGTATACAATTTCGTTAAAAGCACAGATCATGAACAGAACAATTCTGTTAGAATAGTATAACCTTAAAAAGTAGTTGGAATTTTCATCAAGACTCTTGTGAGATTTGCTAGTATTCTTTTTGTCCATCAAAGTAGCATACATGTGGATGTAATGACTTGATAAATCTAGAGATAATAGTAATTGGAAAATAATACAGTATTTTGGATAAAGGATCGATAAAAAGCATAATAAACTAGAAGTGGTTGATCTGTCCGTAATCATATCTAAAACTGCTCCGAATTTACTACATTGGTCGTATTTACGTGCCATAGTACCATCTAGTGCATCTAAAAGACAGGAAACGGTATAAATTAGAGCTGTGTAAACTGGGTGATTTGGCATAGCCATAAATGACAAAACAGCAGTTATAACTCTAGAATAACCAATCAAATTTGGAATATACACAAGAACATCTTCTGGTGTTACAGGTTTTTGCGTTACTTTGTTTTCTTTACTTGACATTATGATTGTGTAGGTATGGTGTTGTTAGGTGCCGTTTAAGTGGATCGAAGTAATCTACTCTTTTCTTAATCTTTTGAATTAGCTTGTTGAAAAAAGGCTCTTTGCAACCAAAGCTCAATATTAAATGATCATATATATATATGAGATATTTATGGAAATTAGTAAGACTAGATATAATCTGTAAAATTCAACCTTGAACATAAGATATAAAGGGATCGTTATGAAATAAGAATATATAAAATAAATAAAAACAAAGATATCAATTTTGCAATTGGCCATTTGTAAGAATCAAATTTTTACATTCCACGCAAATATCACATTTCAAAGAGAGGTATTTTTTGGATTAAAAATTAAAACAGAGAGGGAAACAGAACAAAACAAAACAAAAACAAATATTAAATCTGGAATTTGAATAATCTGTTATTGTGATAGACTCTATAGAGAGTTTTTTGTCATTTTCGTTTGTTTATCTTATTTAATTGTTATTTCAAATAAATTATTATTGAAATTTTTCACTCGAAATCTCATGTAGCCTACATTCTTTGTTCTCGAGAAATTTTCCGAAAATATTTTAACGTTATCATAAATTTTTATTAGATAATAACTACGCAACTTTCTTAGTGGCTATTGCTTTCTTCAATTAAAAAATGTTCGAATTTAAGAAGTTTAGTAGTCTCTCGAGATGTTCGAAATGAGATGATGCTCTTCTTAACAAGAAGTGAACCAATCACCCAAAAAATTTCAACATTACCAGAAGATAGTCCCTTTGTTTGTTTGTGGTTTTTTCAAATCTAAATAATCTATTTTTATCTGATTCACAAGTCTAAATGTTTATATTTTAATATATTATATAAAAAATATTCATAAGCGTACAAATTTATTGCAGTATTGGGTATTGCTTTAATTAATGCAGGTGTGAGACCCTTAAAAAGTGATTTTTTACCTTCTTCCCTAATAATCTTTATACCAACTTCAAAAAAATTCAACTTTGAGTACGTTTTATATACTTCGTGATGTTCTGTCAATAAATGAATATTTTGAGCTGTGGCTAACTGTATTCTTCTTCTGATAGTATCCAGTGGATAAGTGAGAACTTTAGACGAAAAGCCACTGATCGAACCTGCAGAACTATTCAATAATGAATATAAATATTTATTGTATGTTTCGGGGTATCGATCCTGGTTCTTATCTATCATTCTCAATTTCTTCTCGGTATATATTTTAATCGTTTCATAAGTCCCAAATAGTATGGCATTTGAGAGAGTAACTGTGAATAGCGACGAAGTAAAGCCATGGAAAAATCCTCTGATGCCTTCCTTCATTAAGATCGACTTCACAGTCTTGTTGAAATTCAAAAGCTGATTGGATTGATTGGCAGCGAATCTAGTACGTAAAATATCAAATGGATATGAAAGCGTTGAACTTGAAATACCTGTGAAGGCTCCGACAACAGTACTATGTAACTGTGAGGGGATATGATTTGTAATTGTATGATTACTTAAGAATGAATTAATCACTGTATAAGAACTGAATTGTGTACAACCATAGACAACATACATCAGTGAACCCGGTAAATTTCCCTTCCAGAATCCAACAAGACCTTCATTGAGATATGTATCTCTAATGATAGACATCAAGCTATTCCTGCCGATCATTTTGTTTTTCTTATGACGAGAACTATTGGATATCAGCTGTAATCTTATTTTAATGGTATCTAGAGGTGCAGTAATGCATCGTGCTGTCAAGCCGGATAAACCTCCTGCTATCAAGCTTGAATAAATATCGACATTCTCACCTTTACGCAAATAGTCAGTTTGCTTTATCATTCAAAGTGAGCTTCAAGTTTGATTTTCACAAAGCACCATTGACCTCTTGAGCTCTAAAAATTAAATCGATATCGTTAATTTACTATGCGATGTTATTCCGTAATTAAAATAATCCTTATAATCTTAAACAATATTTTGAATATTACTTGAGAATTCACTTTTAATCATATACATTTTTTATATCCAATTAATTCCTTACTCATTTTATCCAATTAAGTACATCATATTTTAAATTTGAAAGAAAAATATTTAAAGCGATCAGTGCGTTCGTTAAATATGAATTTGCAATAATCAATCATCAATGAAAAGTTATATTAAGATGAAGATACATAAGTATTTATAAATGATATATATATATGTTGATAGTACATGTTAGTTGAGTTTATAATTCAATGTTAGGGGTTATAACTTTAAACGCTCTAAGTTCTTGATAGTGGCTTCTAAACCTTCGATTTCGGCAACAGTGTTATCCAACTTGGTTCTGTTAGCTTCTTTAGCTTGTTCATTAGCCTTAGACTCATAATCTTTACTGTTGATGGTCTTTTCGATACCTTGCTTACTCTTAATAGCCTTTTCTAACTTCTTTTGAACTTTAGAAATTTCAGATTCGATATCAACGTGACCTTTAACTAACAAATGAACATTAACTTCAGGGTTGACAGATTTTAAAACACAGCCTTCTGGGATATCAGATGCTGAACGCACAACAACAACTTCATCGATAGACTTAATCAAGGAAACAATAGAATCTTTTTGAGAAGTAGCAGTAGTAAAAGAAGAATCGTGGTTAGATTCGACAAATACTTTACCGTTCTTTAGAATATTATATTCAGATAATAATGAACGAGCTTCTTTAGTGATTTCCAAAACTAATTCATAAGCAGCAGCAGATTCAGAATCATCATATTCAGACTTAAATACTGGGTAAGAAGCTTTTACGATGGATACAGCCTTTTCTGAAGCACGTTTTGGTAAACGTTGCCACATTTCTTCAGAAACAAAAGGCATAAATGGATGGATCAACTTTAGAGCATTGTCAAGCAAAATGTATAGAGTGTCTTTAGCTGATTTTTGTTGAGCAGCAGAACCTTCTTGAATCAAATATTTAGAATTTTCAATGTAAACATCACAAATTAAATACCAGAATTCATAAATAGCACTAGTAGATGTTAAGAAGTCACGTTTCTCTAAAGAATCATTAACAACTTTCGAGGTGTTAGTTAACTTGTTTAAGATCCATTTCTCGACTAATGATTCAGAACCGGATAGACCTTCAGTAGCTGGAGGTTGATAATCATCACCTAATCTCATCAAAGCAAATTTGGTAGCTTGATAAATCTTGTTACAGAATTTTCTATAACCTTCAACACGTAAGATATCTAAGTTAATATCACGACCACCAGTTGTGTAAGCACATAAGGCAAATCTCATAGCATCAGTACCACATTGCGGGATACCGTTTGGATAAGATTCTTTTTGGCCTTGTTTAGCTTTTTCGACTTCTCTTGGGTCTAAGTTACCAACTAATAATTTAGCATGTAAATCATCCAATTTGATACCAGTAATGACATCCAAAGGATCAATAACATTACCTAAAGACTTGGACATTTTACGGCCTTGGGCATCACGAACTAAAGAGTGACAGAAAACTTCTTTAAAAGGAACGGAACCGGTTAACTTAAGACCAAGCAAAATCATTCTAGAAACCCAGAAGAATAAAATATCCCAACCGGTTTCTAACATAGAGACAGGGTAGAAATTTTCTAAGTCTTTAGTCTTTTCTGGCCAGCCTAAAGTAGAGAATGGCCATAAACCTGAAGAGAACCACGTATCTAATACGTCTTCATCTTGTTCTAAGGTATATACAGCACCTGGAAATTTGGCGGCTGCCTTTTCTTGAGCTTCTTCCAATGTTCTACCAGCAACCCAGTAAGTACCGTCGCTTCTGTCACAGTTTTTGCCTTCAATGTCAACAAAATAGACAGGACAACGGTGACCCCACCATAATTGTCTGGAAATACACCAATCTTGGATATTTTCCAGCCAGTGGAAATACTCAGCTTCAGATGATTTTGGAGTGATAGTTATTTCACCATCTCTAACAGCCTTGATGGCATCCTTAGCCATATCAGCTTGAGCAACCCACCATTGTGGCTTTAATAATGGTTCAATGATATCACCAGATCTTGAGCAAGTTGGGATAGTCATTTCATTGTCTTCTTGACCAACGTAAGCACCAGATTCCTTTAGTTTTTCAATAACTAACTTTCTAGCATCGAATCTCTTCATACCTGCCCATTCAGGACCACAGTTTTCGTTCAACAAACCATCGTCAGTAAAAATGTTAATGAATTCTAAGTTATGACGCTTACCAGTGTTGTAATCGTTTTGGTCGTGTGCTGGAGTAATCTTTACAGCACCAGTACCGAATTCCATTTCAACAGCTTCTGAGTCGCAAACGATTGGTATTTTTCTTGGTAAAAATGGATGTTGAACAAACTTACCATGTAAATGCTTGTAACGAGAATCATCTGGATGAACAGCGACTGCAGTATCACCGAATAATGTTTCAGGTCTTGTTGTAGCAACAATAATTTTTTCGTTGTTTGGAGAATCAGCGACTTCGTAAGCGTAAGAAGTCAATACACCAAACTCAACCTTGTCATCATAATTTGGAACACTCAATAAAGTTCTACCTTTAACATCCTTATTTTCAACTTCTAAATTAGAGATAGCAGTGTTTAATTTAACAGACCAGTTAACTAATCTGTTAGCACGATAAATGGTTCCTTCATCATGTAATCTAACGAACGCTTCAACAACAGCGTTACTCAAACTTGGATCTAAGGTGAAAGCTTCACGAGTCCAATCATAAGATGCACCCAAGTTTTGAATTTGGTTCTTGATTCTGTTATGATATTCTTCTTTCCATTCCCAGACCTTGCCAACGAAGGCTTCTCTACCATAATCATGTCTAGTCTTCTTTTCTTTGGCCCAGATTTGCTTTTCAACAACAGATTGTGTGGCAATACCTGCATGGTCAAAACCTGGTAAGAATAAAACGGTCTTACCTTTCATTCTGTTGTATCTAATTAAAGAATCTTGAATAGAAATAGTCAATGCGTGACCGATGTGTAAAGCACCTGTGACATTTGGTGGTGGAGCTGGGATACAGAATACACCTTCTGGTTTAATTTTACCGTCAGCAGTAAATTCTGGTTCAAAAAATCCAGATTTAACCCACCAGTCATACCAAGAACTTTCGACATTAGCAGGGTTGTAAGCTTTTAAAGATGGATCATCTAAAGAAACTAAAATCTTCTTCTCACCCGGAACAGTTTTATCCACGAATTCTGGAATTGGTTCAACTTCTTTTTTGACCTTTGGTTTCTTTGGTTTGGCATCATTGTTTGATGCATTGGCAGCTTTTTTAGCTTGCTTTGCAGCGAATTTTAGAAGTTTTTCAGCTTTCTTCTTTTCTTTTTCAATTTCCTTTGGAGTCTTTTCAGTACCATCTTCCTTCAATGGGTTGATGATAATTTCACCAGTAACTGGATCAACTGGAGGTAAATTATCCAATTCACTCATTTTAAAAAATCTTAATTGGTTAAAATTAGTGTTAAAGATGAGGTTATTCCTATTCGAACAATAAAAATTTGGTCTGGTTCTATTTTTGATTGCGAGTAATGAATAATTCGTTAACTGACAACGAAAAGCGTATTTTAAATGAAAAATTTTTGAGTTTGTTAAACTATTACTCTTAATTAAATATGATAATAGTTTACTAGAATTGAACATCAGTCATCAATAAAGCCAGGAAAGAGATTTATAGTTTATTCAATTAATAAAAGTAAAAAAAAAAAAAAAAAAAAAAAAAAAAAAAAAAAAAAAAAAAAAAAAAAAAAAAAAAAAAAAAAAAAGAAATATACTAGTAGAATATTAGCTGAATAATAAATGTTAAAAGTGAGTAAAAAAATTTAGAGAAACAATGCAGTATGGACAATAATAGATAATAAAATCGAATATAAAAAATTAATATATTTAGAATGAGAACAAAAAAAATATTATCTACGATGAGTAAATGTTTTCAATAATTTTTCAATAATAAAACTACTTACAAAATAAAACTTAAATAATATAGCAATAGTATTTCAGTCTTCGAAAAATAAAAAAATTTATGTTTTCAGAACATTTGATATTTTGAATGGGTCATCTAAGCAAAGATATCTAAGAAAAGTAGAGAAGAAAAATTTTATCACTATTTTAACAGAAACAATGAATTGTTTTCTCACACATAAAATTAAAAGGAAGTGGAAAAGGTATCATTTAGAAGTGAAAGCAATCTTGAATTGAAAAAAGCAAGGTAAGACGAGAGAGAGAATTGGTTATACATAATGAATATATGTTAGCTTTATATATCTACTCCATATGCTTTATATATAACAAAATTAAATAAACGTATCAACCTAAAGTTACTTTATTTTGCGATGAGCATCTGAAATTTGTTCGGTTGGCTAAAAGAGAATAATTGAAAAGTTGCTTTGAAACTTTCCTAAACGGGAACGTTTTTTGGGACTCTGGCAAGCAAAGTAAACGATTCTGTGCGCACTACTCTGACAATATAACTGTCTCTCCACATTACTGCAGTGTTTGTCTGCGAAATTGGATATTTTAACTTCAAGAAAGATTTCGAAAAAATGTAATTTCTGCCTCGAGAATGGAGCATACTGCTGTATTTTCTTAGAAGACAGGAACGGCAGCTCATTATATTTTGGCTGTCCATGTTTCTGTGGGACAGTTAGTTGTGCACGGGATATTCTCAGTATCGTGTAACTACTTTTTTTTTGTGCAATGAAAACTCTCTGTATCTCTCTCTTTGTCTCTCTCTCTGTATCTCTCTCCTTCTTACTTTCGCTGGATAGTCATATCCGTATTGGAATTTCGTAGCTTCTGAGTTTCGTTTCTTTTTTTTCTGCATTTGGCTTTGGTGTCAGTGTTCGTTCGTGCACAGTGATGCTATATTTTTTTATCTAGGGCTTGAACGTAAAAAGTAGGGTTATAAAATTTTGTTTTTTTCTGTTCTCTTTTCAATAAAGCCCTATTTCAAATCCCTAAAAGGATTCTTGAAAAATTTTAAAACTCATCTCATCTCATCTCATCTCATCTCATCTCATCTCATCTCATCTCATCTCATCTCATCATCTCTTCTATTGTAATTACTTTGTAACTAACATTGTTCACTGTCATAAGTTAAATTTATGCTTCATGTATATGATGATGAAATACAAGTTAGAACGACTACTTGTATTTCGATTATTTTTTAAGAGGTACTAATTGGATAACTTATTAATTCAATTATAGAACTCGTAACTAACCAAAATTGCTCTTTACACTGAACATCATACAACCCAGATACCATGTCTCGTGTTATTGTAAAGGGTCTACCTGTTTATTTAACAGATGAAAAATTAAAAGAACATTTTTTCAACAGATTGAAGAAAAGACATGCAAACACCTCAATGGTCAATGATTTGATCACTGATATTAAGATTCTAAGAGATAAAAATGGTACCAGTAGAAGATTTGCATTTGTCGGTTTCTTGACTGAAGATGATGCATCTGATGCTATTAAGTATTTTGACGGATCTTATATTGATACAGCGAGGATACAGGTATCCAAGGCTACAAGTTTCGCTGATCCAAATAATCCAAAATCAATGAAGGAGAAAAGATGGGAAGCAATGAAGAGAGTAAGAGAAAGAGAACAAAAGATGTTGGAGCAACAAGAACAGACTAAGAAATTAAAAACAGATAAGAACTCAAGAAAAAATGTGCTAGATGTGGAAATCGAAAAAAATAAACAACTGAAAGAATTCATAGAAACAATGAAACCCAGTTCGAAAGTTTCGTCATGGGAAAACGCATCAGTATCCACGACTTCAAACTCTTTATTAGAGGCAGTCAAGAATTCAAATGAAAATGACGAGAACTCAGACAATGAAGACTCCTCGAATCCGTTGTTACAGCATGCATTGGCTATGAAAGATAAAAGTACTGTTCCAGATGAAGCCAGTGACGATGATTATGAAGACTTTAACAAACAAACTGGTGATATTGAAGAAAATAAAGATACTGAAGTAGGAGAAAAAATGATGTCGTTATCTAATTTCAACGATGGTGAATTAATGAATGAGACTGAAAATTTGAATTCAAAAGTAAATGATGATGAAAGTAACTTGGCACAAGATGAAAAAGTCTCCGATTTAGACTGGTTCAAACAACGTCGTATCAGAATAAGAGAAGGCGAAAATGAGGAAGCAAAACATAGGCAAGCTAATATAGAAGAACAAGATCAAAACGATAACGTAAACGACGATATTATGTCTCAGGAAGCTGCGGAACCTGAAAAGTCTCAAGAAGAAATTGCTATCGAAAAAATATCAAGCACAGGTCGTTTATTTTTGCGTAATATCCTTTATACCTCGACAGAAAACGATTTTAGAGAATTATTGGGACGTTATGGTGAATTAGAAGAAGTTCATATAGCTGTAGATACGAGAACTGGCCAATCGAAAGGTTTTGCATACATTTTATTTAAAAATCCTGCAGATGCGGTTAATGCTTATGTCGATCTTGATAAACAAATATTTCAAGGAAGATTATTGCATATATTACCAGCTGATTCAAAGAAGTCGCATAGACTTGATGAATTTGATTTAAAGAATATGCCCTTAAAAAAGCAAAGAGAATTGAAGAGGAAGGATAATGCCTCTAAACAAACTTTTTCATGGAACTCTTTATATATGAATCAAGATGCTGTTTTGGGTAGTGTTGCTGCAAAACTGGGTATTGAAAAATCTCAATTAATAGATCCTGAAAATTCCAATTCTGCAGTCAAGCAAGCCTTAGCAGAAGCTCATGTCATTGGTGATGTTAGAAAGTATTTCGAAGAAAAAGGTGTAGACATTGCACGATTCGCAGAATTAAGATCTGGTAATAAAAGAGATGACAGTGTTATATTAGTTAAAAATTTCCCTTTTGGTACCACCGTTGAAGAATTAAGTGATTTATTTCTACCTTTTGGTAAGATAAGCAGATTTTTGATGCCTCCTGCTGGAACTATTGCAATAATTCAATACAGGGATATCAGTGCTGCAAGAGCTGCATTCCGCAGTTTAGCCTATAAAAGATTCAAAAGTGGTATAATTTATTTAGAAAAAGGACCGACCGATTGTTTTAATAGGGAAGCTAATGATAGTGATGCAGCTGTTATTTCTTCATCTAAGGAAGTAGAGGTGAAAGAAATTACTCCATCTATTACTGATATTATGGAAACAAAACAATCAGCAAGTGTTGAACATGATGCTAACGATGATATAATAGACGGCCCAACCATCTCTATTTTTATAAAGAACTTGAATTTTTCTACCACTACACAACAATTAATACAAAAGTTTAATCAATTCAACGGTTTTATCGTAGCACAAGTTAAGACAAAGCCAGATCCTAAATCTCAAGGGAAAACATTATCAATGGGTTTTGGGTTTGCCGAATTTAGAACTAAAGAGCAAGCACTTGCAGCTATTTCAGCAATGGATGGCTCGGTTATTGATGGTCATAAAATTCAAATTAAGTTGTCTCGTAGACAAGGTTCCTCGAGTAACACCAATACATCAAAAAGAAAAGCTTCCGGTAAAATTATCGTCAAGAATCTTCCATTCGAAGCTACTCGAAAAGATATCTTTGATCTATTTAGTTCATTTGGTCAATTAAAATCTGTGAGAGTTCCCAAGAAATTTGATAAATCAGCCAGAGGTTTTGCATTTGTTGAATTTTTGTTACCTAAGGAAGCTGAAACAGCAATGGATCAACTGCAAGGTGTCCATTTGTTGGGTCGTAGATTAGTGATGCAATATGCTGAAGAAGAGGCTGGGGATGCTGAGGAAGAAATATCGAGAATGACTAAGAAGGCTAGAAAACAAATGGCTACAAGAGAATTTGGTGCATTAAGAAGTTCTGGTGGTAGAAAGAAGCTTGAAATGGATGATGAAAATGGAGATTTAGATGGTCAATAGTTAATATAAGTATATCTTTTTTATATATTATATAGATACACATTACAATATATATTTACTAAAGTGCATATAATGTTAAGTGCCTTAAAAGAGTAACTTTTTCAATTGGAAATATCAAATTGCTTATATCCCAACTGAAATTGTTTTACATCAGCTATTTCCTGTTCCTTAGATTGTCTGCAGCTTGTCGAGTTCCATAATCTTCTGTGGGGCAGTTTAAGTATATAAGCTCCAACTCTACGACCAAACTGAAGGTCTATTCTATCGTCCTTATTGAATGTTGCCAGATATATTAGTGGTTTTACTTCAGAAGTTTCATATACTTTGAATCTCATATAATCTGACTTTGGGTCATTGATTATCTCAATGTATTGTCGATCATCCTCTTTGTATTCTTTAAAATTTAGCTTACCGTTAAGTTTAAACTTTTCATTATTAATATTTGACTGCCTTTCGAGTGTAGACATAAAATTCATTATTAAAAACTTGGGTATTGGAATGACTTGTTTGTGATAATGGAACGTATTAGAAGAAGAAATATCAAAAACTAAAGTAGACATGTCATATCTCTTAAAATTCATTTTGGCAATACTCATTTCATAGTTCAGCATTTCTTTAACTAATATTGCCATTGTATCACTTGTTTGGAGAATACTGATTTTTGAAATGTGTTGGATAGGAATGATTAAGCAATGGCCGGAAAATGGCATATCACCAGTGGGTACTGAAAGAGGTCCCTTTGCTGTTGCTATATACGAATTTTGATTTATTGATATAAACATATGATCTTCAATATTTGGATTGGTGAAACAGAAATTGCATTGGCTTGGCAGGATTGTTTTTTGTTTTTTTAATGTAATTCTATCATGTACCAATGTAGAGCTTCCATTTTCAGGTTCATCAGCAGTTTCTGGTGCATTTTTCCTCTTTTTTTGTTTAAGCTTTATAAATGGGTTTTTAACAACATTTGGTGGAACGTCATATATCATGTCAGCATCCTCTAAATCGATAACAAAAGCATAAGCCCATTTGTCCTTGGATTTAAATTCTGGGATATTAATAAATCTGGTTATTCTACCACTCGCTTCCCATTGAAATGGGGGATGCTCGTAATATTTTGATTGATCTCCAAATACAAAATGATACTTAGGCTCTACTGTGGTTATTACTTCATCAATAATTTCAGAACCCAAGAGTCTACCTATCTCACTTGAAATTTTTGAACTCCAAACCTTTGAGATTAAAATATCAACCTTATTATTATAATTTTGTATTTTATCTTCTATTAATTTTCTATTAGCATTGAGATCAGAATTGTTATAAGCAATGTACATAATTTTGATCCCATTAGGTAACTGATATATACCAAAATTATTCAACAAAGTTACTCCATTTTCCAGATCTTGTGAGGCAGGCGAGGCTTTTTCATTAAAAATAGGATTGAATATTTGAGGTAATTCTGTAACATCTATTTCCTTAAGAGTGTCATGAAACTCACCTAGTAAGAATAAGGCATCGAATGGAGCTTGCTTATTATTCAACCTAGATACTTTCTCAGTAACGGTTCTTAAATCATCTTGTCCTGAATGTGCAATTATAAATTTTGCAGATTTCATCTAAATAGATTCAGTTTTTTTATTAGTTTTGTGTTTGTGATTGGAGTTAGATAAAAATGAATTGTTATAAGTATATATGAATATATACTTATATTAATATATTCAATGGTTACTTCATTATAGCTCATCGATATTTTCAAATTATGGTGTAGAACCTGGGTTCCCGAGTGCGAGCCAGAAGTCTCTCAAGAAAAGTACACATCTAGACAAGTATTTTCGTCTGATGACTGGATTCTATTCTAAGATAGTACAGCAAGACTATTTATATAATCATATTTGAATTCAAAAAAATTTAAGATTCAAATAATGTTATTATCTAACGTATATATATTAAGAAAGTTTTAATAATTATCTATTTCTTATGACTATAAACAAACTTATTGTTTCCTACTCTAATAAAAACTTAAACCAAAACCATTTTAATTAATAATAGTCTTTATACTAAATTTTAATTTTATCTTCTTTTCATTTTATTTTATATCGTTTCACATTAAATTAAAAAATGGGTATATGTGTGTTTCGCTCTAATTGCTGATGCATATGGTTATTATTTTCTAGTAAAAAGTAGCAAAAGGATCTGAATTTTCTGAGCCTTGAAAGAGTACACCACTTGAACCTTGCTTGCCCTTTCTGTGCCTAAATGTAAAACCAACCAATTTTGAGTCAACAGCAGAATCGTCAACCAACGCAGATAACTTATTCTGTCTCTTGAACACATCAGCATATTTTGCCATATCAGCTTCATTGTTAAAATCATCGAAATATCCGGCATCTGTTTCACTATCTAATTGAGGTGTAAATGGAGGTGGGAGTTCTCTTAGCGAATTAAACTGGATTTCATTAAAATATGCCATCCTTTTGACATGTTCAAAGGATTTTATTCTATTAATAGGATCCGCTATCAGTCTTGTGATTAAATCCCAAGTTCTATCTGAAAAGGCAGGTCTGCCATTTTCCAAACGTGGTCTTCTAAGAGTTTGTTTCCAGTGTCTTAAATTTTCATAAGTTTCATTTGTAGAGGAACCACTAAATGGTGTATATCCAACCAAACTTTCAAATAACATACAACCTAAAGACCAATAATCTACGGTAAAATCGTATTTCTTACCTTCTAATACCTCAAGGGCCATATAATCTGGTGACCCAACCATGGAGTTGGCATAATTAACTTCAGTCTCTCTTAGATGTGTATATATTTTTCTCCTATCTTCTATGGATTTTTCAGTAAACGCAGGGAATTCCAAGTTTTTAACTTCTTCCAATCTTATTTTCATACTTTCTATTCTTTCATTGGACACAGTTCCTGCAGCCAAACCAAAATCGGTTAATTTTATGTGACCTTTGGCATCGATTAAGAAATTTTCTGGTTTTAAATCTCTATGAGTGTACCCAAGTTCATGTAAAGCGTTAACAGCACAAAACATTTCACTGATATAAAACCTGGCATGCGCACTTTTTAAGTATCTCGTGTTTATCAGTAATGTACGGAAATCACCACCTGGTACAAATTCCATGGCAAGATATAAACTTTCAGTGTCTTGGAAAGCGTAAAGTAATTTGACTAACCATTCTGATCTTGTAGTGGTCAAAATATCTCTTTCAGTAAGCACATGATTAGTTTCATTTAATTTGAATAATAATTTTTTATTCAAAACCTTCAAAGCACAAACTTCTTTTGTATCTTTTTTTCTTGCCAAATACACTTGTCCATAACCCCCTTGACCAACTTGGGTAATTATTTCGAAATCTTTGTTTTTTGGTTTTAATCTTCGTTTCCTTAAAATCTCATTTTCCTTATGTAAATATGAATTCCATTCTTGATTTAAAGTTTCATTGGTTACATTTGGTAATGTTTTTTGATTATTCAAGTATTCCAACACTTTCTTAGTACGTTGTCTTCTACTAATAACATAATCAAACATATCACAGTAATAATCTAAGAAATACATTTGGCATACACTAACTAGTCTTTGAGTCTTACTTGAAGCAGCTTTTTCATAAAACCCACGAGGTAACTTTTTGGGAGAATTTGTTATGTCTACTTCATCCCTCGTTGATTCATCTATTTCCATAGTAGTATTATCATCTTCATTAAAAAATATTGTCGATTTAGCTGGGGATGCAAAAGGAGTACTGTGCAAACTATTTTCCTTGTTATACTTCATTGGTCCAAGATCTGGCTTTCTCTCTTTCAAGGCACCTTGATTGCCGACATCAAAACTTAAATTACTAATATCACCGGCCAAAAGATCTAAATCTCTATCAATCTTACCGTTTGTTGATCTGTTATTCATTTTGTTCAATAACTAAATTTGATGGATATATACACGTATATGTATGATTCTAAGTGTACGCACTGGACTGCTCGTATTGGTTTGTAGGCAATATTTAAATATATCTCAATTAAAATTTTCCAGTTTACTCAGTTGGAAGAACTGTTCAATTAATATCAGTTTTCAACAGAATTCAGAATGTTTTATAATTAGGGACTTCCAAAGAAAATTAATATAAAGTGAAACTAACTATCTCCAACATGGATCAAAAGTACCTTTTGTAACTGTAAACTTTTATTTGATTCTAGCAATTTATGTTTTTTTCTCTCAATCGTTTCAAATTTTTTTTTGGAAAGCTCTGCTCTGGCTTCTGGTTTTGTTGACAGTATTTCCTATTTGGGAAACCTTATTTGTTAAAAAAAAAAACGAAGCCCTAAGGATCAAGTTTTGCCCCGCCCTATGAAGAACTAAGGGCTTGTTTCTTCGGTGTTTAGGGTTGAGTCTATCCTTCTACCCAACAACCATCCATTAATCGAATGGCATATGCAAGTACAATGAAATGTACTATAAAATTTACAGGTTAAAATATTTATGCTCAATTATATATGTAATCGTATACATTCAATTATGTTCGACTGTTTAATAAGTTTATATAATCTTCCGTTTGTTGATTAGCCTCTTCCAAACGATGCTTCAATTTTTTGGTTAATTTTGCAGAATTGTTCATACTCTTAGTTATTCCTCCACTTACACCAGCCGCTTCTTTTAAAGACGAGTTGATCATACCCAAACCTATCTCTTCACCAGTACTATCCATGTATGTTTGTTCCATTTTACCAAACTCCATACGATTCTGTAGTTTTCTTACATTGGAAAGTTGAAATTGCTCTTTGTACTTTCTGAATCTCCGCCCAGCCCTTTTCTTTTTAGGATTATCTTGAGGGATGTTCAATGGTTTTACTAAGGCAATATCAGGTGCTTCATGCAACTTTCGTACTTTTTCCAAGATTTCATCTTTCCATTTCAAACCAAGTGAGTTTTCGACCGTTGAAGTATCACTCACCTTTATGCTTGCATCGACTCTTGCAGCCAATGCCACTTTAGCGCATAGCATTCGCAGGAGCTGTTTATGTGTAGATATTGGCATGTCTTGAATTATATTAGAACTATATATATACCCTTCTTGACGTATTCCACTTATAGATGTATTGTTATTTGATGGTTTCCTATCTTTTTGGTTACCGATTGAAGCTAGGTTACAACTTGGAATTTTACTTAGTTCTAAAACACTACCAGCATGCGAAATCAGTTGTGATGTAATTGATGTTCCAATTAATGAAGATAGATTTGGGGCGATTAATGACATCGTCAATGACAACAATTCGGTGGCCTCTACGCATATTATGTCTGAAAGCTCAATTAATTGAATGAGAAGACCTAATTTAATTCTATTGTTATCATTAAATTTGTACGATTGGTTAAAATTTGATTGAATTGACATACTGACTACTAGAATCTTTTCGGAATTAATTTTTCCTTTCTCCTTCAACAGTGTCAGTAAATTGTCATCATTAATATTTTCTACGATTGTATCATTTTCTTCTAAAATTTTGATGACATTTATAAAATCAATTGGGTTTGGTAAAAGTGTCTCTAGTTCTGAGAATCTCGGTTTGTAAAGGACTTTTAAATAATTAAATATATTAGAAATTTCTTCATATATTAAATTCAATATTCTGTTCAGCAGTTTTGCAATTTCTACCAGATTCTTTTCCGACCGACATTTTTGTAATATCTTATAAATATGTTTGTATTTGTGTAATCTTTTCGTTATTCCAGAATTGTCGGTGGTCTCTAAATCTTTAATGAATAATGGTTTTTCATTGTACAAAAAATTCCCCAAATATTCGATATAATCGTTTAAATCAATTTCATGTTCTAACTCATTAGCCTCTAAAACGTCTGTATCACTTAATAATTGATTTTGGCTCACTTGTTCTATTTTAGGAATTCCATTATCTTCACTTTCCCTTATTTCATCATTCTCTTTCAAATCATTCTCAAGATCCTTGAAAAAGTCTAGATCTTCAAAATCAGACATTCTTTCAATTCTTAATCCAACTGAAAATATAAAAATTACTTTAATCGTATACAAGAATCAACTTACTCTAAATATATTTTGTATACCATCAATCAGGAATAAGTAACCGAAGGTGCTGACGTTTGAAATTGGATAATGTAATCTTCTTCTCCCAAAAAATATATATCAATCAACGTACAACTTAAACAATTATACAAATTATATGACCATGCATATGCTAATTAAGATAGATATTATTATAATACAAATAAATTTGTATTATTTACATACATTCTCTAAAAAGTATAAAGAGTATATTGGCTTCACTGTTGTAATTGATGATGGTGATGATTGATGATAAACTTCATCTTCTACTTAATATGCCAGTGCCAATCACGTGATTTAAGTATTCTTTAAATTTTTCATTTAATGTGCCCAATTCTATCTACCCTTGCCATCATCACCCTTCGGTAAGTATCTATCGTAGAAGAAGGACTTCCAGTGTTGAAAAATTTCAGTTTGAAGCGATGAAAAAAAAAAGAAACCAAAAAAATTTTTTACGAATAATTGATGAGATGAGCTTTTCTACACTACACACAGATGTATCAATTAGTAATAGAAATATTTATTTTTAAATCATGTTAATATTGATTGTTAATATTTTATATATAATTGTACTTATTCATTTAAATGAAGTTCTCTCCACAGTACACGAATAACTTGAAGTGAAAAATTGAGACAAAATCAGTGAGGCAGTATTAACCAAGATTGGTTCCACATTTTTGAGATTACTTGAACTTCGCAAAAAGAAAACATAAGAGACCATGTCAAACATTGTTGGTATTGAATATAATAGAGTTACAAACACAACATCTACCGATTTCCCAGGTAATTACAAAGACGAAGGTTTAGAGTGGGATATTGAAAACTTCAGAAAGAATTTTGATATTGATATTAAGAGCATAAATGAGAGAGAAGCTAATTTCGATTTGATTCATATAGATACATCAATTGCAAATGCTTTTCGTCGTATTATGATTTCAGAGGTTCCATCTGTAGCCGCTGAATATGTTTACTTCATGAATAACACTTCTGTTATCCAAGATGAAGTTTTGGCCCATAGAATCGGTTTGATTCCATTAGGTGTCGACCCAGATAAATTATCTTGGGTTGATAGTAATCTACCAGAAGATGAAAAGTTCACTGACGAAAACACCATCGTTATGAGTTTAGATGTCAAATGTACCAGAAATCTAGATGCTCCTAAGGATTGCACCGATCCAAAAATCTTATATAATAATGCACACATCTACGCTAAGGATCTAAAATTTGAACCTCAAGGTAAACAAGTAGAACAATTTGCAAATGCCCCTGTAGCAGCAATTGACCCGGATATTTTAATAGCTAAATTAAGACCTGGTCAAGAAATCTCTTTCAGAGCCCACTGTATCTTAGGTACTGGTGCTGATCACGCCAAATACTCGCCTGTGGCTACTGCATCCTATAGATTATTACCCCATATTAATATCACTTCTCCAATCACAGGTGACTCGGCAAAGAGATTCCAAAAATGTTTCCCAAAGGGTGTCATTGGTATTAATGAGAAAGATGAAGCTTTTGTTGAAGATGCAAGAAAGGATACTGTCTCAAGAGAGGTTCTAAGACATGAAGAATTTCAAGACAAAGTTAAACTAGGCAGAGTAAGAGATCACTTCGTATTCAATGTTGAAAGTACTGGTGCTATGAACCCAGAAGAAATTTTTTTCAAGTCTGTTAGAATCTTAAAAAACAAAGCTGAATACTTAAGAAACTGTCCAATTAACCAAAAATAGAATCAATGAAAAAAATACAAAAAAACAAACAACACTAACAGTTCCTTTACTACACTATAACATAAAAGTATATACAAAATTAATTTGTTATATATGGCTTAGATATTAGTCAATTATGTAAATTAAACTCTTATAATGCATAGTCAATTATTCAAATATTGAATAAATACATGGTTTTTCAAAAATAAATGAATGAGTTGAATGTTCCTTGAACTCAAAATAAATTCAATTTATCTAAACCATTATTTTTATAATTTGTTGAACAAAAGATTAATTAAAAAAATCGTTTCCATTTAGAGAATAAAAATAAAAGGCAAAAATTTGCCACCTGCCAGAATTGAACTAGCGACCTTTGCATTACAAGTGCAACGCTCTACCACTAAGCTAAGGAGGCAAAAGGAAGTTAATCTGTAACAGTTCAAAGGCTAGAATTGCCTGTACCACTTGAAAGGAGACGACTCTAATACACGTTATGAGACGATCCTAATACACGTCTGAAACGAGTCAAAAAAACAGGTTAAATAAAAACGTATAAATAGAGACGATAATTCGACCAACTTGAATTATCTTCCATATGAGTTTATATAATTATTTATAATGTAAATAG